>VWPU01000309.1:0-56671 GCA_013398955.1 Callaeas wilsoni | reverse complement strand
CGGGGGCGCGCGGCGGGGGCGGCTCCCGCAGCCGCAGGTTCCCTGCTCCGCGGGTTCCCTGCTCCGTCCCCTCCGGTCGTGTCCTCGGGTTCCCGCCCCTGCCCTTCCTGCCGCTGTACCGTCTGCCTCTGCTTTATTGTGCCTGCCGGTGAACTTTCTCGATGGGTGCGCTACGATGCACTACTGTTACTAACGTTTATTTCTTCTTATAGATTCAATAAAACCATTCAAAATTTAAAAAAAAAAATAGGGTAAGTATTTATAGACAATAGATGAAACATTTTCCATATTATATAATATCAGAGAAGTATTAGATTTTCATGAATACTTTTCTGATATTATATACTACAACTATTGTACTAAAAATGTATAATACTTGCAGTATATATTACAATAAAGTAATTATTTGGTGTTAAAATAGCTTTTATGTTGGAACCAAAGCTTTGTACAGACAACTGTACTGGAAGAATTGACCAGCAGGCACTGTGAGTTTTCTGATACACAGGAGATACTTTGCTGCTTCTAATAATAGCAAATTCCTATATTGACGAAAATCTAGAGACTTGGTATAATTTTGAGAAGTGCAGTAGTTCAAATTAAATGCAGGCATGAAATTAGTTTGGATAACAATATAATTACATGTCTAATCAGATTCAAGGTGTTGAGTTCTTGTTAATATATTTTATGCCCCCGGGGCAAAGAAATTCCTGTGTCTGTATTTACGCAATCCATGTCTGAATACATCTATTTAAACAAGCCAGGGTATTTCAGAGAAGCCTTTGCATTATCTCATCAGATGTGGTATTTCCCACTAGATCTGTAGCTGTATTTTATGGATTACAGGGAGGAAGCATTGGCCATGACTTGGGAGGCCTTGGTACTCAAGAGCACTACATGACAGACAGTTACTTAGAAAATCATGGCTGGCACGGATTAACTACCACAGGTGACAGATTTCTTATGCTTTAAGCAGTGTCATTTAGTCCCACCTATTATATTCAGCTGTAGTTATTACAGGGGACTTGAGTGCTGTAATCCCAGAACATCATAGGAAGATAAAATCTGACTGTGCAAACTGCTTCACTTTGATGAGGGAGGGAGGGGCGAGAGGTGTTACAGGGTAGGCCTCATGGAAATCCCAGGGGGATGAGAATCTGGCGTCAGACATTTGTGATGATTGTATTTCTTTCAGCACTCCCATGAAGAAATTTACCGTGTGAGAGCAAAAGGAGCAAGAGGAGTCATGGAACTGCTCCTGTCGGGATTGCAGGCACTGATGTAATAGGCCCCTCTCGGAAGGGTCCCACTGCTTCTGCTGTGACTGTCACCATGGACCACAAATCCTCCCCACTACACTGTAATAAGCTGAAGAGCTGTAATAAAAGACCACAAGCCACTGCTGTAATGTGCCATAGAGTTCTTTCACACCCCTCACAGCCTTGTCTGACCTCTTGGTGCTTTTCTGGCTACTGGAGCACTGTCAGCACTGGTGCTGCAGTACCAGTGCACCAGTCCCTCTGTACCCCGTGAGGTACAGGGACAAAACCTGAGGGTTAAGTGACATCACACTGCGTTGCTCTCCTTCCCACCTGTTCACACCCTTCTCAGCGGCATTTTTAGTCCTCTTAGACTACGTCTGTCACACTTTTCTTGTGACGTGACTTGGACAACAACAGCATGATGCAAAGAAACCATGCTGAGCAAAGAAACCAGGAAGAGGAGTGTGCCCCAGGCTCTGAACTCCCTTATTCTAGCTTTGTCAACAATACAGTCATGCCATATTATGCAAATGAGCAGATCATTCTCATTTTCAAGAAAAGTGACACATTTTTTTCTGGAACATAGCCTGTAGCATGTACTTGCACTGCTTGCCAAGATAACAATCCTCCAAACCCCCGACTGCCCAGTGATGCAATGGACTTTCTCCTTTCATTCCCAAGCCACAAGAGGCTGATTCATCTGGTATGTCTTTTTGAAGTTTAAACAGCATAACTGCATAACTTTTTTCACAGCAGACTTTTTTCTTTTTTCCCCTTGGCTATTGTGGCCCTATTTTATAACCACTAGACTTTTGGGTAACCAGAGTGTGAGGGTCAACAACTTCAGAACAATCTAGATGCTACACGACTTCGTGCATTTCCTGGCCTGCCTGCCTGGTTTCCCATACCAGTCCAGATGGATACAGATCTTAAGGCACGCGTTATATCCATAGTTCTATGTAGTGATCTTAGATAATCCAAGATACCTGGACAAGCCCAAAAAGTGGGACCATGGGAATCTCATGAGGTTTAACAAGACCAAGTACAAGGTGCTGCACCTGGGTCAGGACAACTTGCAGTATCAGCACAGCCTGGGGGGTGAAGAGATGGAGAGCAGCCCTGCCAAGAAGGACTTGAGGGTGCTGCTGGATGAGGCTGGACATGAGCCAGCAATGTGCTCCTGCAGCCCAGAAAGCCAATGGTGTCCTGGACTGCATCCAAAGCAGTGTGGTCAGCAGGGCAAGGGAGGGGATTCTGCCCCTCCCCTCTTGTAAGACCCCGCCTGGAGTGCTGCATCCAGCTCTGGGTCCCAGGCACAGGAAGGACACTGACTAGCTGGAGCAAGTCCAGGAGAGGGACATCAGGATGATTAGAGGGATACAGCCCCTCTCCTATGAGAAAAGACTGAGAGAATTGGGATTGTTCAGCCTGGAAAAGAGATGACTTTGGTGTGACCTAATTGCAGCCTTCCAGTACCTGAAGGAGCCTACAAGAAAAATGGGAAGGGGCTTTTGACAAAGGCAAGTAGTGACAGGACAAGGAAGAATGTCTTTAAAATGAAAGACAGTAGGTTTAGATTAGATTTGAGGAAGAAATTTTAGAACAGGTTGCCCAGAGAAGCTGTAGCTGCCCCATTCCTGGAAGTGTTCAAGACCAAGCTGGATGGAACTTCAAAAAACGCAGTCTAGTGGAAGGTGTCCCTGCCCATGGCAGGGCATTGGAATTAGATAATCTTTAAAGCCCATGCTAATCCAAACCATCCCGTGAGTCTATGATGATGCTAAACCTCAAAAGCTATCAATACTTATGGTTGAGCAACTGTATTATGGGACTTGGTGACTAACTTGTACTTACATGTCCTATCTCCTCTTAAGAATGGAAATATTTCTCTAGATGTAGACATTGGATGTCTTTGTATGAGGATCCTTGAGGTTCATTTGCCTCTGAAAATAGGATCTGGACTACTAGATTGCATTCACTTGAAAAATGTTCTTATTTACATTGTATGTGCTAGCTTGTCCTTGCAAGAACAGTGCTGGAAGAGGCACATTAGTGGGAATGAGAATGTTGTTTCCAAATACAGAAATAGCTCAGGCCTGTACCACAGCTGTTTGCATAAAGCAGGCAGAGAGGAATGGGAGGAGGCTGACCAGATTAGTTACACCAAGACAGGAGATGTCGGGTTTTTTACTGCTGTAGGAGATAAGGAGAAAATTGTATCCTGTTAGGTGTATGGGAAGTCAGGAGATATAATTTCTTCTGTGGATGGTTGGGAAATGACACTTCTACACACATGAGCTCATAAGCAAGGCTTATGGAAACTCCCTGGCTTGTGATTACCTCTTGCAATAGAAACTGGTTGGATGTGCCTTTCCTGTGCCATAGAAAAGACATTGCCAGTGCCTGAAAATAGAACGTCCTTCAGTCAAAGAAGCAGCCAGAGGAGGAGGATTCCTATAATGAGTTCTGTTTGTGGAGACATTTACTGCTGCCTCTTCAAACAAGCACTTGTGGGGATTTATTCCCTTCATGCTTGTCTGTTGGGACTAAGGGAATTTGTTAGCAGCCTTGTTTTAATCAGGACTAATGTGCTAACAACATCAATTTTGTAATTACAAACAGTTTTTATCTTATAAGAACCCGCAGCGTATAAAGTCTGAACATAGCTTCCGAAGACAGGAAAGTAATGGCAGTTTAGCAGACCAGAAAATCACTCCCCATTCCTTAGGACAGGAAGTGACATAGACCATTTAGGAAAATGGCATTTTCTTCCTTTGAGACTTTTAATGATGACTTCTGATTGGGATTGGGTTTCTACAGCACTCCTAAAAGAGGCAAAAAGGTCCATGAGTGTCCAAATCCTCTTGACAGGCCTCTTTTAAGACTAAGGGAATCATGAACCAGTATGACGATTTGGAATAATAGTGATTGGTACGAAAAGCCCTTACTCTGTTGTTAGAGCATCAGGACATTGGGAGAAATCTCTAATAGCTTGTTTTCCTTTTAGTCACCAATAATCCAAGCCCTCCTGTTAGCTTGGATTGAGGTCATAAATATAGTCCTTTTTAGAGACTTATTTCAGCTGGTGCAGGCTTTTGAACAAACCAGAAATAAAAATGTGATGCTGCATTATGTCAGAACTGCATGTTTAGTCTGCTGCTCTAGAAATAATCAAGAAAAGTTACACATGATAAGAGACAGATGCTAGTGCCTCAGCAGACGTTTAAACTCTTTCTAGTACAATAGTAAAATGGAGAAAACACACAAAGAAACTTATTTCTTTAGTACTCAAATTTGTGCTCAGTGTGCTCTGAAGGGAGCGATAAGTGAGAAAAGATGTTTTCCTTGGCTTTACTTAAACTGATTGCCTCAATGGAACTTGGTAATTCAGGTGATACTTGTATGACCCCAGTGTCTGGGTGCATCCCTAGGAATGCCATTTTCCATTAGTGACCATGGCTCAGAGCTGGGCTGTACTGGTGATGGAGTACAGATCCTGGAGGCATTTGCAAGTGCCGACTCCAAGACTTGGATCAGGCCAGCAGTTCCTGCCCTGGTACTACACACCAGGGCCAGGGAGCCTGGGCGTCTTCCACCATTTAATTTCTGGTATAGGTGCACCTATACACTCCCCCTGGAGTCCCCTCCTTATATTTTCTTAAGTTTTCTGATATGCCAGGAAGGTAAAGGAAGATGAGGAGTCAACAGGATGCACCTCTGGCCCCTCTCAGCACGGTTCACTTGTCCCCTCCACTCTGAGTATCATTTGTTTGCATTTCTGCCTGGGGTGACACCTGTGCTGACAGGTAGACAGGAGACCCTGTGCACCCCTGGCCAGCTGGACCAGCCTGTCAGCAGCAGGTAACATGCAGGGGGACAGCAGCTCCTGATGGATCCTCTCAGCAAAACCATCAGCACAGAGCAGGCTGTTATTACTTAAATTCACCGGAGGCCTGATTCTGACCTCTGTGTTGTACTTGGTCAAACACACAGAGGTCACCAAGGCTGGTGTTTGGTGTAAATGAACAGAGAATTTGCTTTCAAGGATACTTTTCAAACTGAGGTGTTGAAAATTGACTGTCTCTTTCTGTTTTGTGTCTCCAGTGTGTGTGTACTGTTTCAACTGGCCAAAGCATTGATCCTCCCCTCTCTAAGTAGTGCCAATATTTCCAAATCCATTTTCATGTTGATTAAAATGACAGATTAGGCTTCTAAATTTCAGATGAATCAGAGACTCCAAAGGTTCCCTCTCAAAAATGGTGACATAAGATTTCACTTTGGCCATCTCCATATGTTTCTGAAGAATTTTTCTCACCTATTGAGAGAATACCTGGCAGTTTACTGGGTGGAGAGAAGCCTATGGAAAAGGACACCAGGTTCACCAAGACTCTTGGTCTGCCTCTGAAAAAGGCTCGGAGAATTTATATGCCAAAAGGATTCAGAATTTAGCCTGAGGAAGCTCAGGAATCTTGGACGAAATTGCCAAAGGGATGTCAGGTTTTCAGGCTGTTGAGTCTTTGTCAGCCTGCTGAGTGGGTTGCCAGAGGCCAACCCGATGGACAAGCTGGAAGGATACTAGTCAGAAACCTAACAGAAAGGCAAGGTTGTTTCAAAAACCTGCTTACTTTCCACTGGGACGTCATTGAAATCAGCAAATTCCTAGGAAATGTGATGGCTTTGGTAATTTGGTATTTTCCATTTCTTTGGAAAATTAAGGCCTACAAAATATTTTAAAAATATTTCTAAGTAGGGGTCATGGTGGATATGCATGAAAGGACTTGAATGCAAATATTTTAACATTGCCTGTAAGTCTTCAATTTAACATGAATCACAGATAGGAATTGTCCATGTGAATTTTATCCAGGCTGTCTTGCCTTCTTTTCTTTTGTTTTTTCCCCAAGAATGTGATAAGTTTATTCTTTTTAAATCCCTCTGAGGATGAACTGTGCGTTTAGAGCTTTTTGTAGTAACACAGCTTTGCACACTGAAGTGAGCAGCCAGCTTTATGAGTAGCTGGAAGTGGAATGTGAAGAATGATTATGCCATGTGACAGTGCATCACGGGAGCCCACTTCACTCAGGATACTTCACAAACTGACTGCCATCCTCTTGAGACGGATGCGGGCGAGTCCGCGTGTCCCAAAGACTGGAGGAGACACGGTCCCCACAGAGATGAGAATGCTCATGACAGAGCACCCCCAAGTGCTAGGGAAGGTCTGGAATCCCTGATCCACTTCCACCAGGAGATCTGCCCTATGTCCTGTCTCACACAGATTCTGCCAGCAGTGCACAACGGCTGTTCAGCACAACTTGCTTGTTTTATTTTTCTACTTGGCTGGTGCCTTAAGAGTGTTACAGCAGTGCTGGTAAATTGGTAACACCCCTAGGTGTTCCTGTGGTGTGTGTGCAGCCCATACAGCAGGGCTGGTTACAGGAAATGAACGTTGGAATGCAAGAAAGCTTCTAAAAAACCCGAAGCAAAAATTCAGGGAGTGATATTTTCAGTACAACAATGTATTGCAACAAGTCAGAATCCTCTCTAACCTCTCCAGGAAAAACTGGGACTGTGGGGATCAGCAGCCTTTCTCTCCAGCTGCCTCCTGCCTCCAGGTAAAGAGGCCCACCATACATGAGTCACCAAATATGTTTGTGCTTCTCTTTCAAACTGAGTAACTGATGACTTTCCTGCCTGCTCCCAGAACTTTTGCTTTAGCCCAAAGAAGAAACTGCTTACTATTTCTACAGATTTGAGCACCACCTGCTTTAGTTAGCAACTCCTTTGGCACTCTTTTGTAAGACCTGAGACCAACCCTGTAGCCACTAAACCAAATAATATTTTGCAAGGGTCTGGAATGGCATACTCAGAAACAGTTTACAGACAGTGTAATACAGAAGTGTAGAAAACTCAGGGGCAAGAAAACAGTAAATAGTTGGTGCACACATACTGTATCAAGATACTATAAGGAGCAGGATGCTTTGTCCAAGGAATTCAGAATAAATAGACTCCTACTCCAACCTCAACCAGAAACTCTAAGAAATTACTTTAAATTGTTCTTGTACTTTTAAAAATGTTACCCAAGATATCTTTATGTCCAGGAAGTTAATTTATGTGCTGTGAAAGAGTGAGTTGCTTTCAGATAGAAACCAGAGGTTCCATCAACCTTAAGTATTCACAGGTATTCACAGAGACTCTTCCATCTCCATGTTACATCTTCCATTGTGTCACATTTAAACTTGAGAGATTTATGCATCATAGCTTTAGTTCAATTTAAGACCACTGTGGAAAAAAATCCAGCAACAAAAAACATACTGTGTCTGGGAAAGCAATCCTTTGTGTCAGTGGCAAAGAGTTTTTTCTTTATAATACCATCTTTATATGACTTCCTCATGTTCCACAAGTGTAAAACAGAGATAAGAGTTCCTTAATTTTCATTCTTTAGGCTCTATGGATAAAACCCACTACTGCTGCAAATCAGAGCTTCTGAAGTGTGCAGAGAGTCCTCCTTACTTCAATTAATGTTTTGAAGGACCAAATGTCATACTTCAAATAGAGAGCTCAAGAATTATTGTTTCCATGCTCATGCTTAAAGGTAGTAGGGACTGGATCACCCACTGGCATTCCCCACCACCACCCACATCCGTACAAGAAATAAAGTCAGTTCCTCTGGATTTAAACTAAATCCTTCTGGTTTAGCAATGCACATTTCTACTTTGGCAATAAACATCTGTCATCTGCCATTCATTAATATTAATTATAAATGGTCACTAGCTCATGGGATCCAAGTCCACCAGCTGAGATTTTTCCAACTTTGACCTTGTTAGGGTTTGTATAAAAAGTGTTCAGAAGGGTTCTTCGAAGCTCGAAGCCAGCAATAAGTGCAATTTGCAGAGTACAGCATTTATATTATGCACTTAGAAAAAGGGCAGTCAGAAGGGGTGATGGGGAGTGGGGGAGGGAGGGGAGGAGGGAATACAGAGCCCGAAACGAAGCTCCTTTAAATACTTAAGAGTTTTAGACCTTTCTGCAGGCTAATGACAAGGAGAGGCATTGTCCGTAATGAAACCAGCCCATCCATGAAACATTACTGTAAATGAAAGGTTGCATAAATTAAAGGTTGTTCATCTCATGTTTCAGGAATGTAGCTGTGTTTCATGTCTGAAGCCTGTTTTCCTTTTAAATGGAGTTCTTCAGATGACAAATGAGAGAGAATTTCAGAAAGCAAATGGGCAGAAGTAAATACACGCTCAAGAACAAAGCAGAGACATAACTGTAGCTGTAAATCTTTACACTGGGGCTACTGTTTGCTGAAGATATTGGGGAAGATTAGATTAGAATTGAGAAATTTCATTACTGGGTCATTTTGCTTGTAAAACAAAACAACAATAGAAAATCCCCACAGTTAATTGTCAAATTCTGACCTTAACGTCAGCTGTATCTGTTTCACTCATGGAACACCAGTTAATTATTTTGCTACCATTTTGAATTTCAAGGAACTAAAAATAGAAAAATTAAAAAATGGTTTTTCTGAATCTTGTATGGCCACCGCATTTTTAAATGATGAATGTTGGGTGTTTTCTTCCAATAATTTTTTGTCACTGCAAAATTACTTCAACAAAAATTACTGAAAAGTAATATTTGTTTGCATCTGTCCTTAATTTATTTTTTTTTCAGGCCTAATCATACAGCAATATGCCCCTCATAGACTGTATCTTCATCTGCTCTTAAGATAGACACATTTTCATTGGCAGATGGTTGCTGGTAAATTAGCGAGAAAATCCAGCCCTGTACTCTTCCTGTAGCCATTATTCAAAGCTGGTGAATGCAAAGAGAAACATGAACAGATATCTCTGCAATGCAAATGACTAAACTGGACAAAATGAATGAAAAGTTGATTTCAGTTCTTTGACTCAGGCCCAAATAAAAGTCTGAGCTTGGTAAATGACAGCAGGAGGCCTTATACTGATGTCAGTGGACAGAGATACTTGGATTTGTGCTCTGTAAATGGGCAGTATGCTGTCTCTTTGTGGGAGTTTTGCAGAAGGCAACAGGCATGAAAAAGTTTTGTGGAAATTTTGTAGCCATTTTATAAATGCTTATTGAAGAATTACCTAGTCCCTTACTAGTCTATGATTCTGAACTACTATACTTAGGCCATCTCTGATGATTGTTTGTCTAACGTCCTTAAAAATCTTCCATAGAGGTTCCCACAACCTTTCTCTCGATCTTTACGATCTCTGAGAATAACACTGGATGTTATCATCTCATTGAGAATGTTCTGAAGCTTCCCTGGACCTTTATAACACAAGGTTATGGCAGCAAGTGCTTAACTTCGTAACTTAACTTCATACCCTTTTCAAAGTTATGAAGGTGAAAGAGAGCTGGGAGGTGGCAGCCGAAGCAGACCAAAGGCTACATCAGGTGTCAGAGCTGGCAGGGAGAGTGAGGTGAGAAGAGACAATGAGGCTGGAGATGCAGAGACCTGGGTGGGGAAAAACAAACAGAGCTGCCTGGGTGGGGAAGAACAGGCAAATATCCAGAGAGATGAGGAGAAACAGCGGCCAAAAAAGTGCTCTTTTGTTTTCACTTTGTTACAAAGGAATGCTGAAAATCCCTGCTTTATGGTTAGATCCACAGTACTCTGAAGTCAATGGGATTTCAGTGGGTCTTGGATCAGGCCCTTTAAAATAAGGGCAGCTGTAACCCAATAATGAATGAGTGCCATGCTGCCCGTGACTGCAGTGTTATAACAGCATTGCTATACATGGAAGTGTTCCACAGCCCAGGATTTAGCTGATTAAACAGTGCTGGATGTGTCGCCATTAGACTTGAAACATCCACAGCCTGATTTACTCTGTAGCTAACATACCCCAAATGTTTTGCGTTCTTGGACTAAATTTGATAGATGCGCTATCAAACTTCTCTCTTGCATTTGTTCCTCTCTCCAGGACACTCAGGTCAAAATAGTGAGGTCTCCAGGTGGTGAGAGCCAGGTGGGCCCTGGCCCCAGATGCCACCCCCCTTCACATGTACTTTGTAGCAATATTGTCCAAAGGTGAGAAAACAGTTTGATGTGGAGTCTGCTGAAGCCTCAACAGAAAGAAGCTGTCACGGTATCCCACTGTGGCACATATCCTGGAAGAGCCTCATTTCCTCTTCCAGCAGTGACAAACACATCGCTTCCTCAGAAAGAGCTCCTTACATCACCGGGAGTTAGAGGAAGGACTTTAGAAGCATTAACTGTGAGTTGTGATAGAAGACCAGTGTGGGGAGAAAGACGGGTATGCAAGGATGCTCTGGCAGAGGAAGGAAGGGATGAGGCGTAAGAGAGAACACACACTGCTCTTTTGCACGTGGTCTCTGCCCTGTGGCACTGAGAGGGCAGAGTAGCTGCAGTTTCCTGTGTGCCTCTCCCTGAAACAATGGGAAATTGCTGAAGGTGAAGGTGCCATCAGTAAGTTGTGCCACAGTTTTTCCCAGGTGTGCCAGGGAGGAACATTAGAGACTAGGCAGACCCCTGCATGTCTGCACAACATAACTGGGAGTTTGTTTAAGGACTCTGCTTGACCTGCCCTCTTCCACAGTCATATCTGCTAGGGAATAGCCCCAGCTGGTTTGGTGGCAAGTCAGAAGCCCCCAGCCTGGACCTTGTGGGCAAGGAGCAGACCTCTGTCTGCTTTTCTTTCACAGAATAAACATAGATGCGGATTTCACCTTCTAAAGCTAGAGCTTTCAATCCCAAACATTTTTATTCAAGAGGGAAGAGTTTAGGCAGGTGCTGGAAATTTAGTGCTAAATAAATACCTGATGGATACTTTGGAAGGGAGAGGAAGAAGGGTTCTTGGTAGGCTTGTATTCCCTTCGGCTTTTCCTATAAAGCTCAAGCATCTAAAATATAGTCAGCTAGCCAACTCTGGAGCACAAGGAGGCACCAAAAGGGAAGATCAGAAGAGAAAAAGGGCTGATTTCTATCCCTTATTTGGTTTAGTGATCTGAGGAGGACAGCTCTCACATTGTTCACATTTTAATAAAAGAATGCAATCAGCTTTTTTCTGATTCACTTCCCTTACAAGAACAATCAACCACATACTTCTGTCTCAGCTTTGACACTATTCCTGTTAATATGAGGTTGATGCTTTTTATCATCAGCATGCCCAGCACATTTTTTAAAGCATGCTCCAGAGGACCTCAGGGCATCTGAGTCACCTCCTCACTGCTCCCAGGCTCCCCAGGACAGGGAGGAGGCAGAAGGTGGCAAGAGAAGAGCTAGCAGCAGGAAAGAGGAACATCTTGCAAGGAGCACAGAGACAGTGTCAGCCCAGCACCCTGCAGGGCTTAAACTAATTTTGATATCTGAGGGCACAATCATTTTCACCTGACTGTTCATCAAGATGCGTATTATTCAGAGAGCACAACCTTGGCATGGTGCACGTGTACAGAGGGTGTGCATTCATGTGTAGTACCGCATGTGCAGAGGCACAGCATGGATGTACTACCTGCTTGTGTGGTTCATATGTGTCTGTCAGAACTGGGGGGTTTGATGAGAATTTAATGTTCACAGTAGCACAAACAAAATAACTTGTAGTGAAATGAAACATTACTAGTAATTAGTTCGGATTTTAAAGTATCCGTTTGCAGGTAATAAATTAGCAAAACTTCCAAAACTGCCTATGATTAAAGCTTGAAAATGCTACAAAGTTAAACATAGCTTTTTGCAGCCTTTTCATCCCTTGATTTCTAGTCAGTACATCCTCTGCTATTAGGTATTTTGGATTTACAAATCATTATGACTCATTTTGGCCTTATTTTTCCCTCTGAAGCCTATTCACCCAGATCTCTCCCCTAGGCTGTGCCCATGTCTGCCAGCCAGTGGCAGTGGCAGCCGGGTGCTGACCGTGCTCTGCCTCTCTCAGGGTATCCCCAGGATGCCATTTCCCTTCCTGTTGCAGCTAGTGGATTCCCGGTCTCAGCAGCCCTACTATTGGAGGCTGGAAATGTGTTAAAGTTAAAGAGTCAAAACCCTTGCAAGGAAAGGAAATGAGAAGCCCTCTTGGCAGCAACAAACGGAAAATAAACAACCAAACTCTTCACAAGACAGATTCCTCAATTATAGTAACTCAGGCTCGCAAAGGCCAGAGTTAGGACCCATTGGCATATGCAATATATAAACACAAGGATGCAGTAATTAGCTTCGTGTTCATTTTGAGGTTTCAGAAGTCTTGTGACCTGCCATGGAGTAAGGTCATTAACCATAACCACACTAGTGACCTTCACACAGGACACCCCATCGCTCACAGTTACACGAGTGAACTGTGTACTGGGATGTCTCCCTGGCTCACATGCTCCAGCCCTCTTGTTTTAAATGCCACTGAGCTATATATGAGAGAGAGGATGTGACTTTTGGAATGGGCTGTGATAGGAATATCTTACTTTCCCACATAGCCATGCTTAGGACTTAAATATGATTAAGTAAAAGTAGTCAATACCAGAAATATCTAGAATTGTCGTCCAATTTATTTTATTTTTTTTTTTAATCAGAAAAACATTTGTTTAAAAATAGTACTCTGAGGAATTACTGAAGTGGTGTGGGCCTCCATTGCCTTGGGAAGAGACTTTTATCTTTGGAGTGTATAGGGACAGACTATTCATTTGAAAAAGAAGATGTACAGCCATTACTACACTTTTATCAGTATGACAAAATGCTACTCTAACCTGATTTCGCCAAGACTAGGTAAAGTTAGTAATGGACATGAATATTTTTCAAATCCAATTTTTGTTTTACTGTGGCTGACCTGTGGATCCCCTGAAATACACTCATCCTGCTTGGAGCCCCTCCTCACTGTAGCCAAGTGAAGACTTTTCCAGTCATGATCCGATTAGTATGTTTGGAAGCATTATGTGGACATATAGCAATAAGAGATGGAGGTATAAAGAAGTAGTACAAAGTACTAGTACAAAGAAGCAACAGAAATGAGTTGAGTCTCAGTTCTCTAGGCTATTCAATGGAACCTGCAGTTTTATATTCACATGTATGCCGTACAGTATAGAAGTTATAATTTTACTTTATTTACCCCAAATTTATACACTTCCTCATTAAAACTCCTTAGCAACAAATCCTATTCTCTTGGTTCCTTTCTGTTCACCAGTCTGCATCTAGAATTCAGCTCCTCACCTCAAAGGCATTGCTCTCTCTCTTATTCATGCTATAAACTTAAAAAAAAAATCGTAGCATAGTGTCTCTATTCTCCTTAGAGCTTAAACCATTAACTGACAAGCTACCTCACCTCCAGGGGCTTGTAGTCTTTTGAATTTTGACTATAATTATCCCTCTTCCTCTCAAAACAGTATCCTGCTTTCAGACTGTACAGGGTGACAATTGCTACACTCCACAGTGAAAAAGAAACACGCTATTCTGTGTTCACTCTCCCATGTTTTCATGTCTAATGCTTGAAATTTTGCCTGCCACAAACAGGAACTTTCCTTGATCTGCATTTGCACAGAATGGGACACAGTTAACATTGTTTCTGTCCTCTGAACATCTAAACACCACCAACCTGCAAAAATTCAATATAAGAACGAGAAACAATTGAATTGTATTTATTTGCTTGCAATAATACGGCTGTGTAACCAATGCCATCTATCTATTGGCTTACATAATACCCAGATTTCTGAGGTGTCTTCCTTGTTCATAACTAATAGTAGTTTTGGTGAGTGCTTTTATTGTCTTGAAACTGATCAAAACACATTCTCTGAAAGTACTTGAAATTGTCTGATCTCTGGGGGGATTTAGTTGGGACTCAGCAGAAAGTCATATGGTGAATATTCTCTTCTTGGCAGAATTAGTCATGAAAACATGCAATTCTTTCCCCACAAATACTTTTGTATGCAGAATATCGGAATTTCAGAATATTTGTCTTTCATCCAGTAAAAGTCAATCTCATGCATTTGCAGACAGCAGTCCAAAGGGACTTGTGTTAGGCCAGAGCACATTTATTAAGGCAAAGAAATAATATTGATGGATAATTTGCAGTGTTTGAGAAGCTGTGAAAGTTATGCTTTTCCAGTACATCTATTTGCCATTTGCCATTAATGGACACAGGTACAGGAAACACGTGACTTAATTTTTATCTGTCAGTGAAGGGTAGGAGCCAAGAAAGTGTTAAGTGTGGGAAGGTAAAAGTTACAATACACTGCACTGGGTGCACAAAACAAAAAATGTGAGGGAAAGAAAGGAAGAAGAAAAAGCTGGAACTTAATATCATATAGTCATGCAGACTAAAAAGAAAGTATTACTATGGGATTAAAAGAGGAGAATGATTAAATAAATTACAGTGAAGTTTGGATGGGACTGAACTACAAAAGGAGCCTGTATGTGAAACACATGGGAATTACTATGTCAGATCACACTGGGATCAACTAATTTCGTGATAAAATTAGTAAAAATACCTTTTTTGGCTAATTGGGCTATTTGTATCTTCATTATTCCCGTTTGTTTGCATGCATTCTGAAAATATTAGCATCTTCTCACAGCAAAACATCATTGTATAGCCAGTGAGGGGAAAAAAAAGGGTTGCAAGACATCTCATCAGTTTCAATGACACACCAGCAGATGGAAACAAACAAAGAAAAAAAGCCCTCTTCATCTGCTTTATCTCGTTTTGCGTAGTTGTTCCAGAGACATGTCCTTGCTGCTGTGCGATAGCAGTGCCTTCACTGAGTAACATCCTGTCGCTGACCTCAACGTCTCGAGCAAAGTCATTGAGGCAGCTGTGACGAGCACACCCCGTCATCATGTGGTCTTTGCCCTAAATCCCTCAGCCACAGACATCTATCCAACATGGAAATGGCTGAGAGTGACCGAGCTGACCCTCTCTTCATGGCCATGGAGAAAAGATTAGCAGCACTGCTGGTCACTGCCGGGTCTTCTGCAACACTTCAAAAGCCAATGCCATGGAAGTTCAACTCTAAAGCAATGCCTGAGTGGCCACAGGGAGTTGTACAATATAACTTTTAAATATTTCTCAACAGTAAATACAAACTTAGTGACTTTCCCTACTTTCCCTTTCCTTTCAAGTGTTTCCGTTGTCATCTCCTTCTGCACTCACTGACAAGGCACAGCTAGCCTTAAGAACAGAGCCTGGCTTGCTTTCTTGGGCAATTATTCTATTGTTCAAAGGGGAATAGAAGTTTCTTTTTGTGTAATAAGGGACAGTAGCAGTAGGGAAGGTATGTAGCCTGGAGATTAAGTTGGAGAGCTTTGTTTCCCCATTCCAGTAGGAACAGAAGGAAAACTTATAGCGTAATTCTCACCTTCCTAGCTTGTCACCATAATTCATCCCTTGAAACTCTTTTAACCTGGTGTTTCCTATGTGATATTATTCAGCTTCATTAAGAATTATCTTTCTTTAAAAAAAAATAAAATAAGTTCATCTTCCTGAAGAGATGAATGTGAATAGGAAAGACTTTTGTGAATACTGAGAAGGTGAATGTCAGAATGAAAAAAAAATGGGTCTCAGACATAGGGATACAAATCCCAAGGGCACAGATAGAGTGGGAACACAGGTTCTTCTTTTGAAGGAATTATCTACTGAGCATAAAACAGGCTAGAATATAGACTGTGACTTGCTCAAAAGAAAGAAAAAAATCCACCTTTGCACATATTGCAGAGAAGAAGGAAAGAAAAAGATTCATGATTGTGAACAAATTCTTGTGGTGCACAGTATTTTTCAAGTATGGTTTGGCTCAAATCCCATAAAATAAGAATGGATGGCAAAATACGTGAGTAGTTTCTTCTAAAGTTCTTATTACACAGGAACAGCAGGCATTTCTCAAAGAGAAATGTCTTGTCCAATCTGAAGTGTTTGCCAAATTGCTATAAGCAAACACACAATATCATCGCCTCAAAAAAACCCAGTTTCATAGTCCGAAATTACAGTACAGTCCTGTATTTTCATCTCTGTCAAGATTAGGCTTTGGTACGGAAGAAAAATGGACTCTTTCCCCAGTTACAGTGGGCTAATAAGAGGCTATTTCAAGTTAGGCCACTGTGTGGGAACAGGAGCAAGCATGGACATTTTGAACATAGAAATTTGTAGGATTTCTAAAGGGAATCTGTAAATAGGTTGTCTTGACTGTGACCTTGACACAGGTACACCTCTCTACGTCTTCAGGACACTGCCTGATACGAGGAGGAAGAGGTGACATCAATACCCTGTAGGTTCCCATAGATCAGTAGATCTACCCAGTTCTTGGGTGAGGGGGAGTCACCCATAGCTATCTGGTCCCTAACATCCTCCCTCTAACCATAGAATCACACAATTAGAGAATATGCTGAGTTGGAAGGGACCCTCAAGGACCATGGAGTCCAACTCCTGGCCTTGAGCAGGACACCCCAAGAGTCACACCATGTACTTGAGAGCATTGTCCAAATGCTTCTTGAACTCTGTCAGGCTGGTGCTGTGACCACTTCCCCGGGTAGCCTGTTCCAGTGTCCAATCACCCTCTGGGTGAAGAACCTTTTCCTGATATCCAACCTAAACCTCCCCAGACACAACTTCAGGCCATTGCCTCAGGTCCTGACTGGTCACCAGAGAGAAGAGATCAGTGTCTTCCCTTCCTCTTCCCCTCACGAGGAAGTTGTAGACAGCAAGGAGGTCTCCCCTCAATCTCCTCTTCTCCAGACTGAATAGACCAAGTGACTTCAGCTGCTCCTCATACAGCTTCCCCTCAAGACCCGTCACCATCTTCGTGGCCCTCATTTGGACTCTCTCTAATAACCTTACTGCCTTTCTCATGAGGTACATCTCCAAGAAATGAGCCAATCTTCAAAAGGCTTACAAGATCCAAGCTCCTTGAGCATTTCCATAAGTAATCTGCAGCAACCCTGGCCACTGTTTAACAGCGGAACAGTCAGTTATTACTTGGTACCAGCAGCTACTGCTGCATCACAGATGTTCGCATGGAGGGGCAGCTGCTCCACCTCTTCCACTCACCCTCAAAAGGGGCAGGATGAAAGAGAGAAATAGATGAGATGGGGAAATGGGAGCGACAGAGAAAATGGGAAGAGTGGAGAAAAGGAAATATTCCCTAGTTCCTCCCATGTCAACCAGTATAACTTCACTGAGGACAGATCAAGGAATTTCCCCTCTGCAAGAAGGGGAGAATAATCAAACAACAGTATCTACTGGGTGGAATTTGTCTAAATTATTATTTCATAGACTTCTTAAGCATCTCCCAGTCTTAACACATGTGACACCATGCCCTTGCTGCCATGCTGGGAAGTAAGTCCAACAAACTGCCTTGCATGGAGGGACAGTTCTGCTGGCAGTCTTGCTTCTTGGGTGAAACCAAGTGGAGTTTCCCTTGTCTGCCATGTAGTGCTGTGATCTTTCTCCCATGCTGGGACTCCATGACCCAGATGCAGATGGCAGGATCAGGCTGTGCCATTCAGCCAGAGCTAGTAGAAAGCTCAGGCTGGGAGACAAATCACAGCACTGCATTTGCAAGAGTTAAAGTCTTACTTGAAGGGAAGCATGAAATAGGAATTGGTTTGGAGGAATCCCACTGCTGAAGCATGAAACTTGGCTGCCTGATACCCAACAAACAACACCCACCACAACATGTTTTATGATGGATCTTTTTGTTCTGAGCGCTACATGCAACTTTTCATTTTGGCAATTCTTTCAGCAGACAAAATTGGGAGACAAAGCGCCTTCCCTTCCAGCCCACTCTGCCTTCTCTAGATCACACAAAGCACATTTTTTGAGCAGTGTTAGGATTTTATTTACTGCAGGCAAAGCACAGTTCTCTCCAGCCCAAAAAACACCACATCAATGGCAGCTTCGGTGAAGCCTGAAATTGATGCCTAAGAATTCAGATGTGAATTATTAAACAAACACAATACCAATCTCATATTATGATGATGATAACTTGGTACCTTTTCCTTCCTTCTGACATCTCTTTCTTTGTACAATACATTTTCTGCTCTCGGTTGTAGCTGGGCAAGGATTGCCCCTTGATGATGGATGCTGTACGATCTCTCTGACCCTTACTTCATTTCCTCGTTTGAAACCACATGTTTTTCCTTTCTTCATGCAAGGACTCCATGGACTCCACTCACTAGTTTCACAGTGCACTGCAATAAACATAGAACAAACTGAGCCTGACCAACATATTTTTGTATACACAATACATATGGCACATTATTTTCATTCTGCATCAGCCAAAAGGTGGCAAAAACGAAAGGAATTAATCAGCAGTGGATTGCAGCAATGAATTGACAGAAATTGGACTGTTAAAAATATACAGCACAAAATAATTTCAAATAATTACGTCAGTTACTATTTTCTACTTGCTGTAGTGTAATTCCATTCCTGAAATAAGGCAACAGCAGCACAACTGGTCTCAATGAAATCAGTTACTGAGGTTTGTTCTGACTTTGCTTTGGTTTGATGGAGGTGTAACTCCTTTTAGCTTCGGTGCAATAAACTTTGGTCATGCCTGTGTGAAAGGTGAGTGAAGTCATTGGGTCAAGCTGCTGCAGCTTGTCTCAATGGTATTGAATTTGGAAATTGATAGTTATAAAGGACCAACTGATATCAAAATATGTTACATGAGAAGTCAAGTGTCTTTGGCCATCTAAAGAGCCATCATCTGTACCATCCATAAGTTGGAAACAGGCAAAGCAGAGGAGAATTTGGGTCAGTGTGAGGTGTCAAGCTTTTCAGAACAGCGCAGGTTACCCTTTCTAAACCAGAGTGATGTGAATGTGCATCCTGTACTGTTTGGAAGTCAGAAGTTGTGTCATTTCACACTTGTCCAAAGAGTGTAAACAAAAAATGGGAGTAACCTTCGAAGCTTAAAAATGTGCTTTTAACAGCTATCCTTCTCTTATGCCATCTCACGTTCTCTTGAAAAAAGATAATAAATATATATTTACTTTAAGTCCAATTGCATGCTTAAGATTATAAGTCACCACTGAAGAAGGAAAGACTTCCAGCCCCTCTATAAGGAGGAATTAGTAAATCAACATATTTCCAGATCCAGAATTTACTTCTGAATTTTCTGAAACCTAGAAATATAACAGACTTCAGGCAATCTCTGAGCCTTCCTCCAGTGGATTGTCATGTGGGTCATTTTTTTCATGCTACACTGCAGCTCTTCTGTTAAAATAATTGGCTTTCACGTGCACAAAAATATTCTGGTTTTACTCCATAGCTTTAAACAGCTTTTCCTATTTGAGGCTGACTCATTGTTAAAGCAGCTGAGTCTACAGCAGTTGGAAACAGCCATCAAGAAACAAAAATGATCCCTTAAATTTCTTTCAAAGATGGAAATCTTTGCTTGAAAATAAAAGCCTACACTACTACCTGAACTAATGTATAATTGAGAGGGAAAATGCCAAAGTACTGCACACTGATTTTATTCCTGCATTATTTCCCCTCCAAAACACTCGATGCCAGAGAGAGCTGTGTGCATGATACTGTGGGGAAGGAGATTTCCATCATGGCCAGACTGTGCCCAAGTGCTCCCTGGTTGCTGGTGGCTGAAGAGGTTACCGCTTGCACTGCAGCTCACAGCCCTCAGCCACCACAATTCACAGCCAATGTACTAAAATAAGCTGAACCCTGCCACAGCTTTGGTGTGCCTGTGGTGGGGAATGCTAACTGCAGCAGTTCGCTGGCAAACATATCACTTGTTCTTCTTTCACCTCTTTGGAGGGGTGGCAGAGGGATGGAGCAGGCAGGTCGGTGTGGTGACCTCCAAAATTGCCCTTGTGTGAACAATTGGAGCTTTTGAGTCAGAGGCTGAAGACACAAAAGCAGGTCTCTTCTCCACAGCCAGTGAGTCACAATGACGTCAATCTCACTCCTTCAGTGTCAGTGACACCCTATTTGGTGTTTTATTTTAATCCTAATTTTCTGAAGTCAAGTGATTATGCACCATTTTGAAGACTGGGGGTTTTTTGAGGGGATGTTTCCTTAATATGTTAGTTTCTAGCCTTCACCTTTGAAAAAATAAGCTTCAAAATGTTGTTGCATGCATGCTATGAAGGCTCAGTTAGTACAAGGGAGCTAAAGCAAAGCTGTTAGTATTTTAATCTTTCCTAAACTACATGTGGGGTCTGACTCAGGGTTTTTGAAACTTTGATGTTAGTGGTGCTGCATAACACTGTAACTGAGCAAAAGATGTATGTCATGCTACCTCAGGGCAGACCAAACAGGCTGTCCTTCCTCTGGCAGAATTGCCCTTAGCATCAAAGCTGCGTTTGTGGCACACAACCAAGTTTGTGCCTCTTGTGAAGTGGCAGACTTGGGAAATACCTTGAGATTTTTGTGCTGGGGAATACATCTTGTTATGACGAACATTTTTATTTTAAGTTGCTCTTCTCTGGTGGTGTAACTGATCATGCCTTCCTTAGATCACACATCCCCTCTGAGAAAACCAGGCAGGACGTGAGGTCTGGACTTACCGATGCTAGTGCACTCCATTGTGTGGTTGTTGGCTTCCAGCCCATCAGGGCACTTTTCAAGGCACTTTCCACTGTATAAGTAAAACCCACTTTTACACTTTGTGCAGAAGTTTCTGGTGAAGCAGGTATCACAGTCAGCTTTACATTCTGAAATGCAAACAGTAAACAACAGCGTTGTTTCTCTTTGCCGTGAACTGCCATGGACTCTCTCACATATACCAGAATCACACAATTCTAGCAATGTCAGACAATCCTCAAAGGAAGCAAATTATGTTAGGGCTTCTTCCTGGCCGGTACATCTGGTGAGGCCAGCCCCAAGTGACCCTGGCATGGGTGAGAGCTTAGAAAGGATGGCCTGATGCGGAACAGCCTCACACTGCTAATCTTCTTGGAGACCTATGCAAACGGCAGACAGAGCACTGCACATGAGAGTAACACAGTGCTGCTTCTGCCCTACGCTGGCACTGCAGAGGTACTAATTAACCCCATGGGGAAGGGGGTCAGCTCCACACTACTTATCTCCATTCATCGAGGAGAAAAAGAAACACGGCAGAATTTAGAACCTGCTTAGGAGCTGTTTTGATCAACATATCTTTATTTTTCTTTAAATGGTTCCCTGATGTTCAATCAGATGTTCTGTAGTATTTAATGGATTCCCTATATGACTACCCAAATTGGCATTGCTGATATATTTCCCAGTTCTCAGAAATTCTTAAAAGAAATGCATAAAAACTTATGTATGGCATGGCTCATGTCTGATATGCAAGGCCACACACTGCTAAAAAGTGAGCAAATACTTTATAGTGTCAAGTTACACTGTAAAACTTTACTCTGGAGTCCATTCATTAAATAACTTTTATTACCAGGTAGAAACTGGGAGAGTTTCTTGACCGTCACTCTTATGTTTTTATATCACCTGTGGGATTAAAAACAGTGAATTCAACAACAAAAAGAGGAGTGGGGAGGACATTGCGATCTTTTCCAGTTCATGTATAGTTCAAAAATCCCTAGTGGGGTCAAAATATTGCCTGAGAAGTAAAGAATAGAGTTGGCTTCTCTGTCCCTCAGCCCGGAGACAACACGAATTGGTAAATTCCCCCAAATCAGGCTGAAACATGGCCAGCTGAAGCCTGGCCAGCTTCTACAGGCATTCAGAGGACTACAATGAGCGTGAGACAAGCTATAAAGAGACCAGGGCAAACCATATCTCTAAAGAATGCCGCCTGCCATCTTCTCTCCTTGTCACAGGGGTCAGGCAGGTAAGGACAGTGGGTTAAACAGCTCCAGCCACCAAGATTCAGCATTCCTCGGTCCCCACTCTCTCTTCAGAGCTGCTGGCATTCTCTTGCTGCTGGAAGGCAGTGCCTGGTGCCAACTGGAGCTTCCTCTTCACATGGGGAAGGAGGAGGAGGAGGCCATCACCTGGGTTCTAGGCAGGTTATTCATGCAGAACCAGGATCTCTGAGCTTTAGGCCATTTTTGTGGTCTTTAACTTCTTGCTCGGGTTAATATTTACTGCACTACTACAAAGAACTGAACAAGTAAGGACACAGCCTGTATGTCTCCTTCACTGTTGTGTCTCCTAAGGAGACACAGCATTCAAGAGAGAACAAACAAATCCATGCGCTTCCCCTTTCCCCAGCACTTACTTGCACACTTATTAATGTCAGGATACCGTGTCCCATAGTATCCGCTTGGACACGAGGAAAGACATACTCCAATCTGTTTCATGCCAATCCTCTCCAGAACAAAAAAGAGCCTGGGCTTACATGACAGGCATCCGTTGTAGTCAGAGCATGTAGCACATCCTCCTTGGCAACCCTGGCTCACGTTAGGATGCACTGAGAAGAAAAGAATTAAAAAAAAAAACAGTCAGAGAACAATACATTAAACAAAACCATGAAATAATGGTTCCTCTGCATTTGGAAGGGTGGACCATCCATCTCTCCGACAGCTCTTAAAGATTGCTTCATTTTTTCTTGTGTCTCTTATGACCTGACTTGTCATTTCAGATATTATTTCATCTGCATAAAAATGAGAAGCTCAGCTGACATTTTCACATCTTGCAGAAACAGCCAACAGCAAATGATCTTTGAAATAGATTGTATGGAACCGCAGCATTCTAGAGAACATTCATTTTTCTTTTCCTTATTTTCAGGGGCTTTTCTCCCTTGTGTGCACTTGGCTCAACAGATAAATTCATGTTTACTTATCCTTGCTTTTCCTAGTTGGATGATTAAAAATCAATCTAGTGTATAATTTCCTTCATTAACTAAATGCCATTTGATTTGAGTTCTGCCGTGCAGGAATATGCCATTGTAAGATCTGATGATACTTTGCCATAAAAAAAAGACA
This sequence comes from Callaeas wilsoni, assembly GCA_013398955.1. Taxonomy (NCBI): domain Eukaryota; kingdom Metazoa; phylum Chordata; class Aves; order Passeriformes; family Callaeidae; genus Callaeas; species Callaeas wilsoni. The sequence continues at coordinate 33,589 of VWPU01000309.1, read as the reverse complement.
CAGGAGAGCCATCCTTCTCACCCTCCTTCTTTCCCTGGAATGTTCTCCCTGGCATGTTTTTAATCTCTAACAATTACAACCTGATGTTTAGACTTAACTGTGGCATTTACCCTGCTCCAGTCTCAGCACATAGCATAGGTAGGATTATATTTGCCTTTCAATTGAATTGTTCTAATTCTTTAGACAAAGAAAGTGAAATTTTTCACACTCACTGCCTAACTTCTTTAGGTGCTTGAGGGTAGCAGGAAAGAGGATGCTGTTGCAGACTGTCTTTTCAGTAGCAGACATTAATCTGCTGTGTGATACACTGAAGGGTATTACTTCTCAGTGGTAAAGAATAAAGTTTGCATCCTCCTGTACTTTAGAAATTGTTACCTAATTTTAATTCCTTCTTGCTTGCTTTCTTAAATAAACTGAAACTAAAAAAATAATGAAACATCAAGTAGCTCCAGACCATGTGTCCCCTCATTTTTTGGCCTTGTCTTGCATGAAAAAAACCAGTCATTTTTCTAAGTGAAGCTTTCATCTCTCAGCCTGAGACATCTGGTTATATTTCATATATAGAAGAAATATAGTCCTCATTTACATTTGTAACTTGTATTTCTAAATACTATTGGCTTCCTGTTCTGCCTTCTCCTCAGGCCAGTGATAATTTTATAAATATGCACATGCTATGGTGTGATTGCCAGTTTTAGTGCTTTGATTTTATTTTGATCTGCAGACACTGCTAAATAGCTTGCACACACAATGAACTTGGTTTTTCAGCTCCTTTCTGTGGAGCCCTGGGAGGCAGACCAGGAGTCCATATGAATCCATGACTTCCATGTTTAGGGCCACCACTGCCTGCTGCTCAGGGGAGGCTTGCCTGGCAGGGAAGTTCAGGAACACCTCTGTACTTTGTTCACTTACACTCTCAGCGGAAAAGACGTGTCCCATGAATGGGAAAAGCGCTTCTCTGCGCTCTGAGGTTTCAATGACAAGTCCTGCAATCTGAAGAACCTCAAAGGGAATTCAAGTTCACTCTTCCTCTTTCATTAATAAAATGAGGAATGAGGGTTGTTTCTCTCAGTAGGGCTGGACACATATGAGATGTACAAACTTTGGCCCTGCTGTGCACAAACCATTTCAGCAAGAATACAAGAACTCAATTCTCTGTGCACACTGAGGCACTCATTTTATAGCACAGTCTAGAGGAAAGTGTGCTTACAATGAGGATGCAACACCACTACGAGGATAAATGACATTGAGCATAGTGAGAAGTTGCAACCCCAATTCAGTTATCATACTTGCTTTCACTAGGCTCTCAAAATACTAAGTACTTAATAAATATAACATATTTTTTTCTGAAAATATTCCAAAGGTACAGAGCTTGTTGATTTTGAAATTAAGAGCCTGGAAAATCTTTTCTTTTTAAAGTAAAGTAAATGAAAACATCCTTGTCTCTCTCTCTTCTGTCTTGTGTTCCTTGTATGAAACTGCTTTAAAAGGCAGACACAGTAATGTGATCTAAGAAGCTGACATTATTTAAAAACTATCTGCATCTTTCCTTCATTAGGTCTGACAGTTGGATGAAAAAGCAGCTGAAGTACAAAATATTTGTCATCAAAGCTGCTATATAAAATATGGATGATCATTTTTGACGGGAAATATATTATGTGTGAGCACCTGTGACACATCATTATGAATAGATTTTCTTGACAGAGAAAACATTATGTGCAACTGCTCTGAGGTCAAGCTGTGTGTGTGAGCCAAGACAGGCAATACTTTATTATTGAAATATGATAATTCTCTATAGCTAAGATCCATTACATGTCCAATTTCCATCTCCTCTTTTACTCCAGAAGTACTAAGTATAAAATAAAATGTACTCCTAGCCATTTTCACAATTTCTGCCTCTTTTCATGCATTCCAGATACGTCTCATACAAATAACACAGCAAAAAAGGAAAGCCTGCAGTGCCAAATGGAGAATGTTACCGCTAGTGTTATGGAGCAAGGAATAGGATAAAAGATGCAAGTCAAGCTCCACTGATTTCATGTCATGTTACAACTAAATGTGTGAAGCAAAATAAGCTCCAGTTCTTGGAAATTCTTAAAGAAAAAATATCACTGAAAAGTCAGAGTTAACATTTTAAATGAAGCACGTGTTTTTTCTCTTAAAAACTATTAAAGAGGTGTGCTTTTTTGATTGTCTCCTGCTGTGTCTGGCATTTCTTTGAGTCATATATCTGTGTAATAAAATGGTTGCCCTTGCAATAAGGGTAGACCCTTATTCTGACTCAGGCACGAATCAAAGCAGGGAGGGACAAGCTGCATGCTCCAGAAACTGGCATTCTTTGAAAGCACTGGGCTTTGTCATTGAACTTGGGAGGAAAAAAAATGTGGAGCAAAAATATTTGTGCCTAGAGAATGAGATAGCGTGTTTGAAATTAGGCATCTCCAAGCTGCAGCTGAAGAGCTCATTCTTGTTACCTCTCAGCCTCCTCCCTCTCTGGTTCAGATCCAGATGCTTGCCAGATCCTTGCAATGTATGGGCCAATCCTTCCCCTGCTGCAAAGGCTGGCTGGAATTGAAGGGATTCCAGAAGGAAACACAGCAGACTCAGGCTCTAAAATGTATTTCTGACACAGGGAGGGAACTTATTACTTCTGGGTACAGAACTGGCCCTTACTCTTCCTCTCTCATTGCAGCAAAGTGTTAGTACCTGCAGATCTCAAGTGCTTCAGCAACTGCACACCATAACCCCAAGGAAGCAACCAGAAGTTTTACCTCTATTTTTTCCCCCCATGTCAGACACTGAGCTCAGGGTTTAAGTGATGTGCCACAAGAAGCTGGAAACATAAACCCCATCTGGTGAAATCCAGTCACAGTACACCAGGTGTAAGCATTGCTTCAAATTTCTATACTTAGGTCAACAGTAGAAATGGGTAAGTAATGTACATCCACTTTAAGAAATGCTTTGAAGTGAAAAAGCAGGTGAAAAAGCATTTGGAGAGCACAGACCACTCCTGTTAGCCACAAATTATAGATGTGGTAAGAGGGACGAAGAGAGGTTCAGTGCCTTGGCAGGGGGTCGGGCACTGTGGCCTCGTGGGTTAGACACTGGGTGCAGAACCAGGAGGTACGGACTGTAGCATTGCAAATATGTCCAAGAAATGGTCTTGCTAAATACACTTGCTTGAAACCACTTGATCTTTGGTGCAACCTGCTCCATTACAAAGACAAAACAAAAGAAATATAAAAAATTCTCAACAATGTTCAGAACTGACTCAATGAGAATGAAATATTCTATGCATGACCCTACTAACCATGGAGCGCTCCACCCTCTTGTATCTAAACCCTTTTTGAGCACAGTGAAATCATAGACTCTCAAGGATGGAAAATGCAGCATAGCAGAGGACAAAGCAAATGGTGGGAGCACAGGGACCCACAGACAAGTTCTTTCTCAGCTCTTACACAAACATCAGCTAGAAGTGGTACAAACTACTCATTTGCAGACTCATGACTGGCTATAGGTCCAAAATCTATCCCCTCTTTTTTCTTCTTGTAAAACCTAAATACTGGAGATTAGAGAAGACCTTAAATGAATATTGAACTATTCCCTTCTCCTATCTGGCTTTAAGACCTTTTTTTCCCAGAGGCCTCTTTTTGTGCAAGCCGTTTGTCCAGATATTAGTTTTAAGTCTCATTAGCAAATGAAATCTCAGAATATTTTCCAAAGCCCTACTCTGGAAACAATGAGTTCTGGTCTCTGTTAAAAATAGAAAGTTAAGGATAAGGAGCTGAGTTTGAATCTGAACTTTTGTGGACGAGAAGCTAGATTTTGACCGTATGCAGCAAATAAATTCTAAACCTTTGCAATGACATTTTTCAATCAGTTTTACTCCATATATAGATTAAAATTTATGGGATCAAAAAACCATGGAAATAAAATGCAGGAGAAATCCAGCTGGGCATATGTTCTGGCAGCCGGGGAAAAGCACAGGGTAGAAGAATATTCTTTGCCTGTTTGCCACAGCCGAGGTGCACTGTCTCATTGCTGCTCTCCAACAACAAGATGTCCATTTAGAGGTTTGCTCTTGAAATGGATGTGCTAGGCAAATGAAATCCATCCGTGCTGCTGCCCCTGGTTTCTCAGGCTTGCACATTCTCACAGGAAATATTTTCACAGCAGAGCTGCTCTGGAATTCAGCCTTCCCAGCTGGGCTGCCCCTTGCCATGAGAGCCAGACCCCACCTCAGCTTTTACCACCATGCAGCACCCGCATGGACATTAGCCCTTGTTGTGGGGATTTGGGATGGGAAATCCCATGGGTTCTCATGTCATTCAATTGCTGTGTGTGCTCACTCGCGTTCCTTTCTCTTTCCCCTGCCTAGTGAGGAGCAGCTGCCTGTGGTGGTGGCCTGAAAACAATACTTCATGTAGAGCAGAGCTACTCTCAATCATGCAGACTGTCCTTTAGGCAAACGCAAACAGCATTTGGCAGTCAGCTCTTCTAATGAGAAAGTCATTAAGGAATTCAGTTTGCAAACCACAGCGTATTTCCTCAGACTCTTTCTTGGACGGTGTTTCTTTGTGTGGAAACGTGTTAGAGGTGGGACACGCAATGGTGGGGCAAAAATGCTGAACTGTCGTGCAGGCAACAGGCAGCACGGAGCAAGGACAAAGCTCAGGAGTGGTGGGACATCCCCCAGAGAGCCAGTATGCATGGGTTTGATAAACTTGTATTATCAGTGCTAAATAGATAGCACTGGGTTAGCCTGGGCCAAGGTGAAACCTGATCTCAGTCTTGCAGGCTAAGTTCTGCTTGATCACTAGGCCTTAAATCACCTGCAGGGAGGCAAGGGACTGGATGTGCGGTGATGGGGGAGCAACTGGGGAAGATAAACCTGTACATGTCAATTACTACGTTGGATTGGCAATAAGTTTTCTGGGATGCAACTGAATCAGTGGTGATAGCTGAGGAATGTAGACTCTCTGGTCAGCCTCCTCTGGATCTACAGGAATCTGAGGCACCCACAAAAGAGGCAAAGATGAAAAATCAGTCTAAAAGTCAACTGTTAAAGGCTTAATGTCTTCTCTTTGTGATTTGTTCTCCACAAATATTTTAGGATTTCTTTCTAAGAGGGTGGTAACTCCTCCAGAAATTTGCCTGACTTCTATTTTACTTCAGAGTCTTGCTGCCTTCTGATACAAAACATGTAGTAAAGAGGATTCCCAAGTGTCTTCCTATGTTTTGAAGGGAAAAGATCCTATATGAACCAAAAATATTTTCCCCAAACCTCTGCCTGGCTTGACAATATTTTTCTCTTCAAGAGGAACTTCACATCTGAGAGAAAAGAAACCAACCTCTTTTATTCACCAAATGTCGACAGTTCTAAAAAGCGACAGAAGCATGAGTGTGGGACTGTTCCACAGTCTCAGGGAGTACTTGTAACTGTTCTGTAGTGGTGTCTACAAGCAAGGAGGCCCTTGGCCCAAATGGACAAGACCTCACTGGGGATTGCCTCATCATCATTAAACACAGGTCTGGCAGAGTGATCTTGAAAATTAAGTATATTGGCAGCCAGAACACATTTCCCCTGAATTCGGTTAGAAAGAGCATCAACAGGCTGAAAAATCTCACCAGGGGTGCAGAGTTTTATGCAGTCTCCTAGCATCTTCAGCACAACGGAAATCAGCCACAGCAACCACAAACGGCTCCTTGTCATTCCAGAGAGTTTTGTAAATAAACTGAAAAATTCTTTTCATGGAGAGAGAAGGGAAATTGACTTTTTTTCCCACATGCTATGGAGCACCACCAACATTCAAAGATCCAGGAAGTTTCACCAGTATAGGAACCAAAGAGGATCTCTGAGAAAATTGCCTTAACACCCTGATAGTGATGGTGAAGGTAGGACCAGGTCATGCAATGCCTTCTCACATCAAGTTCTGAATCCTATAAGCAACTACAGATATTACTTTTAGAGTCAGCCATAGTTGTTTCCAAATACCCAGCCTTCAAGACTACACATTATGAATTTTTTCTAAAATGTAAACTCAGTTACATAGTCTCCCTCTTATTGTCTAGATAAAAAGAGCTGTTATAGAAGGGTAAGTATGTGATCTATTAAAAGTAGTAACCTAGTAATTGTGGTAACCTAATAATTCTATAACCAGCTGTGTTATGACAGTTGTCAGAGTCAGCTACTTGCAAATAAAGCATCTGTGCTCAGATGAACAAGGAGGTGTGACTTTTGGAAAGAGATTATATTTTATGCACATATAGACAGTATTTTAATACTCTAATCCTGCAAGCTGCTGTCATGAAGATCTCCAGCTGATTTTATATTGTTCATATGGACGCAGAACTCTAAAAACAAAGTTGTCAACATCACTGTGACTCCCTTGACTCTCCAATCTCTTCCCTACAAGAGATGCATGATTCTACTGAGTAAAGAAGCAAAAATGTATAATGTACAGGCTCATTCTCTGAAATGTGTGGTCCTTCTGCTTGATGGTAGTGTTCCATCTCCCATTTTTGTGTTTCTAACAAAGGTCTTGAATGCTTAGGCTGTCCTGGTGACAGCAGAGCCTGTACCTCTCACACTCCATTTGCTTTTCCTGTTTTGTTCTCCTAACATAATGGAGACTTTTATTGTCGCGTATTACACAGATGCTCGTGTATTTCCAATCTGTATAAGGATCACTCAGCTCATACTGTCAACATTACACAACTACAGTAGCATTTGCAAGTTTCTCATTTCCCACAGGGTCTTTTGAGACCAGAGTTTTTCTCTCAAAGTTTTGTTTCAGAAACCACAGAAAGAACAGCAGGATGTAACAGATTTTACTTTCCATGCCGGGGACTAGGGAGAAGGGTTTAGACAGAAAAAGCCTGTAATCCCATGTCGAAACTATGATTTTCTACTACCATGTTTACAGCTCTAAAAAATTAATAAGCCAGACAGCAAGCCAGCCCACTGGCTTGGCGGTGCTCAGATGTGCCTTTGGTCAATTACTTAATATCCTCTCAATTTAACGTATTTTCCTAAGTGGAACTGATCAAAAGTTTGTACTGAATGAAATGATTTCTTTCTGTGCAATGATTAAATTCATACCATACTGAAGCTAACTGGAAGCCCCAAGTACGTTGCTTGCAGTGGAACTGTTCTGGACTGATGCCTGCAAACATTGAAATGGAACCTGTCTCTTGAAATTCAAGACTCACATCAAGATTTCAAGTCATAGTATAGGTACTAAGGAGTATCACAGTGCTGGAAAATCTCTAAAAATTGTGTTCTACAATTTGTAACAAGGAAAAACTCTGATGTCAAATTTTCATGAAGGAAAAAGGCTAACTTATCCGGGCTGACCAGACCATCCATCTGCCAGTGACAAAAAATATTCTCCAAAATTCTAAGTTGAAATTAATTATTAACATACTAGGTCTAGTGACCGCTTCTTTACTGCAGTGCTTTGTAGCAACACAGCAAATGATGATCCAACTCTTTTCACCTTTCCAGGTCACTGGGACTCATGCTAGTCTAAAACAGAAGTCAAAAGTTTCTGATTGCAAAACATGAACAGTATGATATGAAATCAAATTCAACTCTAGTGGAAAACAGGCAAGAGTCATCATCACCAATCAGCTTGGACTCAGTGATGAAGGTCCTGGGCCATGAAAGTCAATGGTAAAACTCCTGTGAAGAAAACGGGGTGAGGATTTCACTAACTTGTTAATCAACATTAGCGTAGTCCATGGTTTGGAGCGCAGTTATCTGATTTTCAGAGGGCAGTACAATTGGATGGCCTGTTTAGATTGGGATTAAGTAATAGGATGGGTGAGATTTAAGCAGGCATCCGATTCCTGAGAAACTGACTCAGTTCAATAGCTCTGTGTGCCTGGATTTTCTAGTGAAGTAACTATGAATGGCACGTTGTTAGGGCTTGCTTCATCACCCTTTCTGCATGCTGCCCTCACTTTGAAGTCTGAGCCTTTCCCTCCCAACCAGCTTCACTGCCGCACACGCTGACCCACATGAAAGAAATTTAGTGCTCACACTGAGCATCATTCACTTCCCCAAAACCATAATGCATCTGACATCACCGCAGTGACACACAGCAGGCAGTTTACTGTTGAGCTACAGCTGTGCTACAAAGTATTTGAGCTGAATTATCGGGGTGCTGGAGACGAAATCAAGACTGTCATCCATTTTGTTCTAAAGGAGAGAAACAGTTCATTTTTGTTGTGATGGTACACCACCACTTCCCTGAGGATTTGCACACCAATCAACTCTGTTGATTGGAAGAGAAAATTAATTAGAATGAATTAAAGCTTCTGTTTGGTTTCTGGTTTTGATTTTTTTCTTAAAAATTAATGTAATATCTATAATAGTATATTTGTTGTCCCAAATCCAGTTAACAGTGTAACACTGCCACATCAAACTTTCCAGATAGTTAGATTAATTGAAAGCTTATGCACAGGCTGTATTTGAAAAGAGAAGCTGCAGAGCGCACAGGGCTGTAGGTGAATGTTGCAGCCAATGGCTGCATAGACCAAATGCCCTGTTGTCCCTTTGCTGCCACCTCCAGAGTACAAAACACTCCCCGCAGCTGCTGGGTCAGTGCGGGATGGAGCCGGGTCCCTCGTACACACCTTCATCCACATTCTTCCTGGTAAGGGCAGCCCCACGGCCACCACCTCCCTTGCAACCTAAGGCTAAAAGCTGCCAGGCTGCTCCAGCCTCTTGGGGATGCCCTGGAGAGGACGTGCAGCAACCAGGAAAGCAGCTTAATTGATTAAAGCTCTTTATAAATGTTCTACTCTGCTCCCTAAGATTCACATCTATAGAGGATGAGAGGAATGCAATTGTAGAAGGATTTTCGAAAGTGGGATTTATTAAAAATTGCCATACAATGCAAAAAAGTTAAACATTCCACAAGAATAAAAAGACAATTAATTCATTTTGTTTGGAATACTTGCTTTCAGTTATTTGAAAATAAATTTTGACAAAATTTTCTCAAAATATTTGACAAAATATTTCTATTTTTAAAGAGTGTCATATTCTAATGGAATTTCATTTCATTAATAAATTCTGAGTGACTTTAATTTAAAATAGCAATAGGAACATTGTAAAGGTGATAAGGAATTATAAGATATAGAATTTCATTTTAAAAGAGAAAGGAAAATCTACAGTAAAAAAAATAAACTGAGGCCACCTATTGACAATATTAGGTAAAGAAAAACAAAATCCTGTAGCCCAATAATTATATATAAAAATAAGAATTAAATACCTAGGAAACTTCTGGTTAGTGTTATGAGTCTTATTAAACGTTTTATAGTAAGAGCTGCAAACTCAATGTTTTTGAATCCATTTTAGTGTTTCTGTACAACAGCAAAAAATAAAAGAAAAAAAATCTAATTTGTCTTTAAAATTTATCTTTAACCTAAACTGAAAAAAAACCCTCACATTTGGAAAGATTAATGACCAAACTATGAACAATATATTTTAGGGATTATTTTTTAAATTGTCTAATACATTATTTAATATGGCTGATGCACATCCAAAGTGACATCTGACACTTTTTATGTACAGTTGAAGAAGTGGCCATAAAAATATACTTTCGATGAATTGTTTCACTGGCAAGAATGGTAGGAGTCACATCATTTTGGCTGGATCAGAGCAGCACCCTGAGGGTGCATGTTTAACCTTGCTCTGCACATTCAAGTACAAATTCGTGAGACACATCTTCCTATCCAAGCTCTTGCACAAGAAAATGATCCATTTGCTATTTCGTGGCCTAAAAGAGCTGCTTTTTCAGGTGTCAGACGCCTTAGCCAGCTTGCAAAATATCCTTAGCACTTTGCAGCACGCTCTGTTGAAGAACATTTTTCTAATAACTCCAGTAACGAGGAAGACAGAACTGTTCAGTTCTGTTTTGTCACACTGTAACTTAATTAAGCTGACGCAGAATGAATGATAGAAATAGAACCTGTTACTGCAAATAGACCTGTCTAATATAAGTTTTACCAACAATTAGTTAGGGTTCAGTGAAAACAAAACATCCCCTAGATATTAGAAAAACATGAAATCACAGCAGTTGTTTTTAAAGCATCCGATATGATGAATATTTGGCAGCTCAGCTGGTGGCTAGTGGCTCGCCACCACGCTGGGCTGCCATGAGACAGGGCTCGGATGTGAGATGACCGCAACAACACCACTCAAAATGCCGGGCTGCTGCAGAAAAATTTTGCTAAAAAAGTCACAAGCAGATGCCAAAATGAAATAAGTGAAAGGAAAGACTGAACTGTGCCCTAGAATGAAAATATCCTCCTTAACTGGCTCCTTGACCTCCTGGACTTGCATGAAGTAAGTCAAGCCTTTTGTCTCACACAGGTAGCAGACTGCTACCCCAAGTACCCAACAAGCATATGCTCCTGGTGACAGCAATCAGAATCATACATGAAGGGATCCAGTCCTGGGCTAGAATGATGGACCCAGTTATCAACTTGTAATCTGTAGACCCCCAGAGCTCTGCATAATGCTAGAAATCAGGAAAAATTATTGTGATGGTGTCAGTTCCCCAGCTCCAAAGCAAATATATACACAGTCCAGCACACGTGAAAAAGAAACCATGTGGAAGAAAATGAAAGGTATAAGTTAACTTTCAACATCTAGTTACTTTTTCTTTTCCTAACAATACCACTGAGTTATGTGCCTCTGAAGGAAGTTAGTAGTTCTTGGGTTTGAAGGTTGATAAAGTTGGCTGGTTATGATCCCTTTCTAGCATTGTAAAGTACTAGAATCTACATTTTCAAACCTACGACCTCCAGTGAGACAACTAATCTCCTGCTTCATTCCTATGTATATACTCTCATTTTCAGAATGGCTGCGGAAGATGCAGGTGGTCAGAGGTCTGAAAATTAAGCTATTTATTCAAGAGTCCAATCAAAGAATTGCTACTTCACTTCTAGAGCCAAACTTAGAAATTTTGGCTTTGTCATCTTTGAGCTTCAATTTTTTCATCTGCAAAGGAGAAATGATACCTATCTCTTAAGACTGTGAGGTGTTTAATTCATGGATATTTACAAGATGTCCTCAGCTTTGGCTGAAATTTCTGGCTTCTTTGCACACACAAGCCTTCATGAGAGAGTCTGTTCCTGGCACCACATTAAACCTTGCTTTATAGAGGGTTCTCTCATATACATCAGATTGTTACAGGCACAACTGTTGAGTCATGGGTGCAAGTGTGGTAACAATTTATTGTAGTTACTCACACAACATTTCCATGCCCAGATTTCAAAGGTGGACTGAGACAAGTTGAGAAGCCAGTTCTTTTAACTTTCTGATTTCTGCTCTGTGACTGAAGAGATTAGATTATTGGAAAACATGCTATTAGCACTGGCTTGCAGCCAAAGGGTCTGCTATGGATTCTGCAAGGGGTGCTGTACTCACTGTAAATTAAGGAAAAGAGCCGCATAAGTTACTCTAGCGAGAAATGTTCCCTTTGGGGATTGTCCACAGCAAATGAGAGCTGTGGTTGGTGAGCAAAGAGCAACAGGGAGAAGAAAAATAACAAAAAAGGTCAGAAATTTCAAGGAATAAAAGGCTCTTTTTCTCCTCTACACTGAGCACTAAATTAACAAGCTTTAATGTTTCTTGATCCCTTTTATGCTACTTTCCGCCTAACCAGACCAAATTGGGAAAAAAAATCCATATAATTACCATGTAAAGCCCATGCTTAAATTCCTCCCCATTCGAAAAAGCACATCAGCATATGGTTACCTACACACATATGTTACAGACCCCTTGACTTCAATTAGACTTAAATACCTGATTAAAATTAAGAACTCATTCTTGAATGGTGGCTCTTGTGCTTGGAGCAGACATTTATCTTCCTGAAGCAGGCAAAAGCCTAACTCCTAGCATACTAACTTCAAAAAATAATGCCTTGAACTTCTCAATCATTAACTAATTCAAAGTTTAAACATTTCTATTTTTTAGCTTCTCAATAGTTTTAGGTAATTTTGCATTGGGGAAGATAAAATATCAAATATTTTCAACATAATGACCATGTTTTCATGGTGTTCCAGAGAGCAAAACCATTATTCTTTTCTCCTTCTTTTTAGAAGATTGGAAAAAAAATCCTCTTCCCTAATACTGCAGAGAAAAGCATAGCTGTGTGAGTTCAAAAGACTTATGAAAGGCTTCTAGCACTACTTTACTAACTTTTTAAAATTAATGTTCATCCATTTTAAATCATTGCTATTATATTTGGGAGTAAGATTCCTACAGCGCTTGGAGTTAGCAGCCCTGTTCCTTTGTGTCTCAGTGAGAGACTCAACAAAGATTATAATTTCAGTGCTTTTTTAATATAAAGGTGTACGACTTTTAGATTACTAAATAGTTTTCAAAGGGGCTACTAAATTATATCCTCACAGGAAGGCAAACAGATTGCTTTGATTTCAGTAAGAATCAAACCAGCGTCCTATAAAAAGAGAGTCTCAAAACCTGTTCATTAATCTCTAAAGTATCTTTTTCAGCTTAAATCTACTGTTTGCTGTGTAATACTTTCCATACCAACATCATATGTAGCACTCCATATGGAAAAAAGCCAGTACCACAAAGGTGTTCTCACAGAAAATTAGAAAGAGATGTTCAAAGGCAAGCTAAATAAAAAGGAGGCCAAATGATCAGGGAAAACATTTACAAAGTTTATCACGTACATGGGAAAAAGAGAGTAAGTATAATTATCACAACTATTGTGATTTCAACCATCCTTAAAAACCCTGAGAAAATTATATAATCACATAGCAACAGCAGCAGTAAGACTCCAAATATACTTGCAGTTCTGTAGGACTTTTCACCCTGTGGTCCTCAAAGAACTTTACAGCAATCAAATGAGATGCAGCCCCATGATGTAAGTAAATGCTTTAGGGGCCTTATTACCTCTAACAACACATGTTGGGAGAAGAATGGGAAATGCACTGCCTGTCTGATGGCTGCTACAACCAGTCTGAACTGAGCCATCTGGGGAACCTCTAGGGTTGAAGCTGTGACTCTTGCCAGCAAATCCAGATTGGTTGCTGTTGGTCTTATTCTGCTTTGTATTGCAAGGAGGAGGCACAGCCATCCCAATGCCCAAGCCAAAGCAATAGTTCAGTACCAGGGATTAAGAAGGGACAGTGCATCACCTCACTGCTATTTTTCCTCCTGTGAAGACCTCTAAGTGTCTTTGAAGTGTCTTCTTGCTTCATAATACTCAAGAGCTGCTGGTACCAGGCAGGGCACAGCAATGAGGGAAACTGGGATGTCCTCATTTCTTCACTTGCAGCAGGAACACAGTTTCTTGGTCACAACATCGGGACAGAGCTGTGTTAGACTCTGCCCCAATTCTCCCATAACAACTTTGTAAGCAAAGAACAGGTACATGAACTTTTATCACCAAAAGCCTTTCACTGGCATAGAACGAGGCTGAGCTCAGATATGCTGAGGCCTCAGTCAAGCCTGTTCTTAGAGATAAAAAAGCATAGTAAAATCTGCAACTTGCTTAGGGGACAGTTTTCTCCAAAACCAGCCTTATCTGAGGCAGACTTCACAACAGCAGTTCTTTCTCTAGGCAGTAAAGAAAAAAAAAAGGCAGACTGGAACAAAGCATTGCCCCTAAAATATCTATGCTATAATGATATCTGCTACTGGAAGTAAAGACATAACCGATCAAAGGTTGGAAATAGGTATCAACTGCATTAATTAACATAAAATTTAGTAAGCCTTGGTAGATAAAATCATTGCAGCAGTCTCAGGGAGGCAGTATAATCTCAGTCACATGTATGTTTCCAATCAGAGGTGAGATATCTTTTTAAAAGCATGCTGTGGCTTAACCATAAATATATTGTTCCTGGGAAAGGAACCATTGAGTGAATCCAACACTTTATGCTGGGCGCCTTCAGACGCCCCTTGCCACTGTACCCCTGTCTAGGGGCACATGCTGGCAAGCTAGCCTTTTGTTAGCATTTTGCCTTAAGATAGTAGCAGCAATATCCCAGTTTTCTTACTCACGGTAGGTTGTGTCATGCTTATCAATCTAATCTAACGATTAAAAAAAAATAAAAGAGAGAATGAAATAATTGTGGATAAAAGCAAATAAAAGTGCCATATTTCTAATATAAGGTGATGATCCAATATTTTCTTTGTGATTTGAGAACTACTTGTTTCACAGGAGATTTCAGAAATTAAATAAACTTTAATTTCCTTATAACAAATTCCACATAGTTGCCTTATAAAGAAAATTGGATTTTTAAGTCTAGTAAGGTTTCTATGTAGCATATCTGCTGAATGAGGCATCAGTGTAAGCAAACAGATGGTAGGAGACTTGTTGAATTTACCATTATGTATTTGTGCAGGATGGAGAATGGGAAAATACCAAGAAAATATCCTTTTGATTTCACATCATTTTCTCTTGTTGTGTCTTAGCCACTTGTCTAATCCAGTTTATCATACATATGAAATTACTGACAAAACAAAAGAAAATAAACAGTAGCTTTTCATTTTTTTGAAGCCTGAACATGTATCTAAATTTCTTCAACTGTACCATCTCTTCTTCAGCTTGTTTATTCTTTATATCAAAGAAAATTTTTAAAAAGCACTAGTAAGTCAGTATTTTAAAGAGGATGTGAAGACGGAATGTTGTTTTACATAAAAAAAGGAGTGAAATAATGCAGTACTCCTCCTCTGTCAAAAAGCTGAAGGAAAAACCAGCCAAGTTGTTCACTGTTGCTGTCTTTTATGAACTATGGCATATATTGCACTTTCTTTCATCAAATTAGCATGCTGCAAGAGTGTTAATAGTGCTGTCCTATACAGAACTTCGAAACATCATTACCCTAAACAGCATATTCCCTCAGCCAGCATGGCTGTGAACAAAAGAAGAAAAATTACCTTTATAATTACAGCCTCTCTTTTTATACTTTTCTTTCATCCCCATTACACTGTGACTCCTGCTCTGAAGGTGTAACCTGTCCTCACTGAAAGGGATCCCCACTCCCACTGTCCCCAGGGTGTGCATTCACATTTGGGCTAGATGACTGTAAAGTATTTCTATTTTCAGTCAGGAGTTCCACACTCGAATTGCACGTGCTTAAGCTGTAACTTAACATGGAACAGCAAATTTTGAGAAACAATTGTTTTCATTGTGGCCATTAAGTTTTAAATAGGTGGTAATGGCCTACAGCATCACAAACTTGAGACATAATGATACCCCAGCAATCCCCCTAAAATGACGCATAGTTAAAATATCTGCTGCCCTTGAACATTCAAGCATGGCTCCAGAGTAGGAATTAAGAACTCTGGAGCTCTTCATTATTTGTTTCCCCTTGTAGGTCCTGCAGATTTGAACATCCGTGTCTGAGCCAGCTGTCCAGGCTCCTCAAAAGACATCATCTGTCTTGTCCGGTTTAATTCTTCTGTGGATGGAGAGGGGGAGATCCTCTGGGCTTGGGGACAGCAGACTTTGTAGTCATTGGAGGCAAATAAACACTCAGTCCATCTGAACTATTTTAAACTTCTGCCTTGGGATGAGGGAAGCCCAGGAGTTGCCATTTTATGTCCAAAGGCTAGCTTAGTTGTTGATGTTCATACTTTCAGTATCTGCCATCAAGGGATGTGGTCAAATTATTTATTTGAGCCAAATGTCACTGTCCTCTAAATATCAACAGATCTCTGCCAAATTATCCAGTGAAAGATCCTTGAGATTCATTGAGATAAAGAGGTCTGATCACCCAGATTTTAGCAAGATTTGCAAGTAAGTGGTCTGTGCCTCTTAAAATGAGAGCACTCCTGTTGGCTAGTCATACAAGAGAACTTACCTGCCTCCTCCACAATTTTTGAAAAATTAGGAAAATGACCTCTTGTAAAAAGAGGATTAATATGAAAAATGAACTGATATTTGTACAGGTTTTGAAAAGTCTGGTGCACTCTTGCTGCTGCTTCTTGCTTTTATTAAGGTGAATACAGTCGTTTAGGAGAGTTTGTGTCAAACAGCTTCAGTTGGTCTCAGCTATCCAAGCCCACTACCTTACTAATGTTCCTCTTTCTTGAAAAGACCACTGAGTCTGCCCCTCTACAGCTTTTCTAGAGCACGAGTGTCTCTTCTGCTTGGCCTTCTGAAGCTTCTATATATGCACACAGGGAGGTACAGAAGACGATAAATTGCCTTACATCCTACCTTCTTCCCCACTGTGACATGAAAGCCACCAACTCCGTAAGTCATCATGATCAGAGATGGGAGTAGCCACCAAGTCAGCACATTCCTGCTCAGTAGCTCATACCCAACCTTCCCAGCTGTCCAGGTTGCTTTTATTGATGTTTCCAGCTAAGATCTAAACTCACTTATAGAAAATGGTGACTAATTTTGAAAGGTTGGGTATGACTATGAAACTGAGTTGAAAGGATGAGCACAGATTGATATCTAGCATAACTTGGACACTATCCAGATATTTTATTTAAGGTAAGGGGACAAGAAATGAGAAGGAGACTGCTAGGTTTAAAATTTAGATGTGATACTAAGAGGTCTGGCTTACATGCATTACTTGTGAATATCAGACATTTCCACCCTGGGAAAGCATCATAAGTGGTCTGGATAAGTTCCAGGCCTTTTTCTTGAAGGACTTAAACTGTTCAAGGTGGACACTGGAGTCAAATGTTGTGATCCAATTTTCACCCCTTCTCTATTGGAACCAGCACACTCTACTCACTGACCACTGACAATAAATAAAGTAATTAAAATTTTCAAAATCTGTATCACCAACCTCTGTTATGATAGAAAAGTCATCTGCTATGATATGCGCATGCATAGACATATACCTGCTGTTCACTGTGTTTCCTAGAACATAATTTATTTTTTAAGCAAAGAAATTGGCTAACATGTAGATGTATTTATACATCTTCATTCATCTCAATTTGTTGTAAAAGCAGCATTTTTTATTCTCAAAATTATGTCCACTGGACAGAGACTTCTGCTAGAATTACTTCCTAAGTGTTTCATAATTAGCTCCAGACCAGTGTTAGTGCTCATTCCTTCTCTGCAACTAATATCCTACTGTGCAGAAAACATTTAAGATACTGTATAAACAGGATCATTTTGGAATATAGTAAGAGTAAAAAAAATCCACCAGACCAGTGCTTGTCTTTTCCCTTGTAATACATGACAATTCTTGATACATTTTGAGGTGGAAGGCAACTTGGTGATTTGGGTTTGTTTGTTTGTTTGTTTGTTTGTTTGTTTGTTTGTGGGGGAAGAAACTTATATATTTGAGCCAAACCAGAGAAAAGCAAAGATGTCTTAACAGGAACTCTGAGTACTTTTGCTGCTTTATACAGATCATTTAAAATGCATTGGTCAGGGTAACGCACTCTGCCTGTTGCTGTCTGGAAGATTTGCAAGCATGGTACACACACTGCAGAATGCTGTCTCTGTGCTGATATTTGTAATGATAACACACTGACGCTCAAATTACACTGTGTTCTGGTTGCTGCATTCTGTCTTGCCCTTTCTTACAAGCAGCCTAGAGGTAGGACTTTCATATGCATTTGTAAAGCGTCTATAGCTGCAAACATTAATAAGAGCTATCACTTATGAGCAGTTACTTACACTTTGTTTAATCTCTAATGGATTCTTCTAAATATTTACAGGAGAACAGTTGTCAGACCAAATGCTGGATATTACTGGCAACTTCCCAGAAGCAGAGAAGAGAAGAGAAGAGAAGAGAAGAGAAGAGAAGAGAAGAGAAGAGAAGAGAAGAGAAGAGAAGAGAAGAGAAGAGAAGAGAAGAGAAGAGAAGAGAAGAGAAGAGAAGAGAAGAGGACCTACTTATTGCATTCTACTGTGGGGTTTTAGTGAGACAGGTTCTGAATTCTGTAGCTTGGTGGCACTGAGCAGGAATGGTCCAGAGGATTGTGCACACCCCAGCATTAAGTTGTGCTTCAGTCATGTAAAACTGCCTCTATTCTTGTTTATCTTGAAGGAAATTACCATTTGACTACTTGCTTTGCAGACACTGAAGTAAATAAACTGTATGAAAGGTCAGTGGCTGCTACAAGAGGTGGAGGAGCTTCAGATTGTTTGGAGGTGTCAGCATAGGACCTACTGTTCTCTTGGACAATCTCTTGGCTGGTAGATCTGGAACCTGCAATGTTTCCCTGTTGTTGTGGTTCCCTGGCACAGGTTGATATGGACTTTAAAATAAATAAAGCTAATACTGTGAGGCTGAAAGAAAGCCCTTGGTGGGCTTCATCTCTTCAGCCTCTGAAGTTACCTTGGCTGTAATGAGATCAGGGTGTGTGGTGTGAAGAAGATGTGGAGGAGGAAAAAGAGGATGGGCAGCAGTAGAAGCCTGTGGCTGCTGGGAGGGACTTATGTGCCAGCAGCAACTGGCTAGCAGATTACCCACCAGGCTGTCCAGCTGTGTCCAGCAAGTGGGGTCTTGGGTAGGTAGGAGGAGGGGACAGTGGCTGTATTGCTGCTTTACAGCTGGCAGAAGTGCTGGTACATGGAAGGGGGGCCTGAGACACGAGGCATTTGTATGCCTTGCTATCCCCCACTGTGACACAGCAGGGCTGTACTTACACAAAAAGGCACCAAGAACTGTTGTCTTTCTTTGAAAATATTTCCATTGACTTTAAAATGAATAAGAATATATGAATTTACCCAGATATGTAAGTTTTCTGTAGCATTTGCTATTGTAAGGGCCTGTCCTAATTTTGAGACGTATGTGTCTGTGTCTGTGTGTGTGTGTATGAATGCATGTGTGAGAGGGAGAGAACTCTCACTGCCTACAACTGTTCTGCCAAGATAAACTTTGGAGCATTTTATAAATTAACTCTGCTCTATGTGTTTATTTTTCTTTTGGAGATTCTAAAAAGAGACTGTTCAACCCGTCTTATTAGGGGCAGCACATTTTTTTAAAGAGAAAAATAAGTTCCTACTCTGCACTGGAAAGTATTTGCTATTTTCAGCGAAAAGTATTCTTTCCTTCTGACCTGGCATATTAGATAAGATTTATATTTCTGACCTGACATTAGGTAGTTAAGATTTATTCTTCTATATTAACTTTACTGAGCTTGCAAGCTATTCATTTACAGCATAGGGAATATATTTATGGCAGAAGCAAAGAAAGTTCACTACAAAGTAGTAAAATATGTTATTAGGAGTGTCCTGTAGACTGATGAAAATTGTGAGTACCCTTGCAGCTGGCTCCATTCTGACTCTTTTTTCCTTCTTTGTTATTTCAACTTTAAAACTTGAATTTGAAGTCAGTTTCAATGGCAAATAACTTAAAAGAGTCCAGATGATTCTAATATATCCACATATATGTACATACATTTACGCTGTGATTGAGAGGTGCGGGGAAGGGGATAACAAGTGACTTGAATTCTCTCCGTGTTCTCCTGGCAATGACCCAGGCATAAGTAACATTGGACCTCACTCTCCTGCCAATATAAATCAGGAGGAACTCCACTGGGGTATAATGCTGGTGTGTGAGTGAGCGCTGAATCAGATCTGGAGTTTTCTCTATCCAAAGGTGTGGACCCAGGCAATCTGTTAATGTCCAATTGACTTAAAGAGGGGAACCGCAGACTGTGATGGAAACCTGGAAGCACTTCAAGCTTCTATAGGCAGAAGGCTGGAAAGTTAGAGGCCTCCTATTGAAATCAGTGGCAAAACCTCCCATTAACTTCAATAGGAAAAGAATCAGGCTCTAGAAATGTCTGGAAGCCAGAGAATTGCATGGCTCAAGAAAAAGGTAATAGGAGCTGATGACTTTCACCAATAAATCACCAATGCAAACCTGGCCATGCTTGGTTTAGACTCAAAATTGCTTTCATCTGATGTTTGTTTGAAACTTTTTCACTGTAAAATCTTCAAGAAGAACTGGCAGTTGAGAGAGCTGTCTCAGAACGAGGCCGATGGCTGGACAGGGTGTGGTACCTCCTCTGCCCCCGCGTCATCAGAGTCCATCTTAAAGAGAAGCAAGAAGCACTGGCCTGCCTGTAGAGACAGCAGTGCTTGCACTGCTGAGAACCAGAGGATTTCTATTTCAGAAACTGTCAGACTAACTCTGTAAATCCACTTAGACTGAATATATTGGGGGAGGGGAGTTATGGCTCCACAGCAAGCCAAGAGGAGGAGTAGATATTTCCATTTGTGGACATTATTCAGCTCCTGTCACTAGAGAGAATAGAGATGTACAGGAAATCTTTGAGGAATTAAATGTGTTGGAGAAAGTGCTTGGCATAGGGAAAGTTGGGACCTTCAGGCGTTACAAAAGTTGGGAATTGCTTATAGAGTGCAGTGAGCAGAGCCGCACATTGCAGTTCAGCTGAGGAACTCTGCTGCACATCCTGTCTGCAACAATGCAGCTAAGGAGGAGGATTCCTCCTCATAATAAATAATATAGGAATAAACTCCTATTTGTAAATTGTACTGAGTCAAGGCCAGCTGCCCTGCCACACATCTTGACCCTCCCTCATAAAGCGGTGGAGAAAAGCACAACATTGTGGAGGGGGCTTTCCTCCCCCCTCAATGTTTTTGCAAACCATACATTTTTTCTGCTGGTCCCTGAAGGGGAGAGCAGTAGACAAACTGGGTGAATAGTTTGGTATCTGTGCTTGGTCAAACTGCCATAGACATGTTTGATGTCAGCTGATGCATTTAGAATAGTTCACCACTTCACAAACTCCACATTTCATATTCTTGTATTTGATAGACCTCAGGGCTACATTCTCTGTTACTGTATGCAAACCTTCCCATCCTTCCTTATGTCTGACATAGGCTCCAAGGATTCACATCTTTCTGTATATGCAGAGATTCATGACTTGTTTTTACAATCTGTCTTTGTAAATCAAAGAAGTTGTTCACTGCTTCTTTTCTCTCACCAAGAAACCCACTGCTATCATCAAGTCATCACACCACAGCTCAAGGGCATCCTTTCTCTTTCCACTGTTTCTCCTCAAAACCCTGGGCTCAGCACCATAAGTTGCAATAATTTGTGGCTTGGCATCGAAAGGGAAAAGTATGTTGAGGAAGAAACTTGCTTGTAGATACAAACAAGGGAGTGAGGGCGAGGGAACACTAAAAAAATGTTTCTTTGGGGTGACACTAAGGAAGAACAGAAATTGCTAAAACTTTGAGAAAATAAATATTTAAAAAATCGATTTGATAAAAGGCACATTATTGTAAACCCTATATGTTGGATATATGTGATTTCTGGTGTGTCTGTTCTGGTTCAATGCGTTCACCTGCTAGTTCCCATTTCCAGTAGGCTTGGGCTAGGTTCATGTGTTGAATGGATTAGAAGGAGGACATGGATCATGCACGTATTAAATCTGGCAGGCTAATGGAGCTGATCTAGACTTATTACTTCCTTTACCACTTGCCACTTCAGAAAATGCGACATTTTGGGTCTATTGCTGTACTCATTTATTTAGCTAGTCTGGTCTGGTGCACGTTCTCACTCTGTGAATTACTTCAGGCACTACTTTGAGAAACAGTGCTCAAGTTCAATACCTGTAGGAGGAAGGGGAAGGCAGAGAAGGAAAATGCTCAGGAATACACAGTGCGGGGCAGGGTGAAGAAGTACAAGCAAGAGGAAAGCTGTAAAAGTATCCCTCCTACACTTTCAAGTGGCAAATTGCAGCTGTTCTCTGACAAAAGACATTGAAATACCCTCATGTCCTCTACCAGCAACTCACAAAGAGAATTGGAGACTGCATTTCTGCTCCTTTTCTTGGTGACTGACAACAAAAATCTCCCACTTATCATGTTTTTTTCAGTAGCCTGTATAAACATTTAGGCTGGATTCTGTGCACATTCAAATTTTATGCTGGCAGGGCTCTGTGAGATATTTGCTTCCTGACATGAGTTGTAACTAGAAGCAGAATCTCTCCCTTAACCTTTATGACATGATTATTCTGCCCAAACCATTTCCCACTAAAAACAGTGCAGAGGCTCTAATTGAAAACCTCGGGATACTATGGCATGTGCCTTGTGATCACGACATTTCTGTTTGCTGATAAAAGAGAGGAATATTGTCTTTCCTTGCGCATGTACAGATGCAGTTACAGAAATGCACCCATATGCATGGTCAAACACCAGGAACATTAGCAGCAGTGCTGCTGCATTGTCACGGTGGCAAGGAAAGACTCTTTTTCACTGACACCACAAATTTTCCCTACCCGGAGCATAACCTATGGAGCATCACCTTCCTTCCAAGTGGCTAAGTAAAATTCCCAGCCTAGTGATACAGGTCATTTGAAAAGCAAGAAAGATTTCATAACCAAAAAGGGAAGGGTCCATAAAACCTTCTGGTACAGTTTTAAACATGCTGAGCTCATCAGAAAGAAAAGAGGGTCCCCTACCAAGCCTCCCATGCAATTTTTTTGTTGTTCTTTAACTTATCATTTGGTTTAACCCACATAAAACTAATTATTTTGTTTTCCATGACCAAACAGTGATAAGAACAGTGGGAGAAGAGATGGAGCTTTCAGACAAACCAAAGGACTTCATGTGGAATCAAAAATGTCTATCTGAGGTTATCAGCATGCATTTCACCTGTATTTTAAGAAAATCTCAAAGTGAAAATACTGTAATTCTTGCTTGCGTTGATGTGAACTTTTGTGTATGTATGGGAATGCATATATACAGACATAGATATTAATGTGTAAGGGAGAAGGGAGAGATGACAATGCATGAGCATGAGTTTTTCCAACTCTAGGACAACAGCTGTAGGGTCAGGGGGCTCCAGAGAATTAACAACATAAACCAGAGAAGGTTTATGTAGGAGCCAAGGAATATGGCATGGAAGATTCTACTTCTGAATAAACTCCCTTATATGCAGTACTGCAATTTTCGCGACTGATCTCTTTTGAACAAGATGTGTCCAAGGTCTCTGCATACTTCCAGATGAAAAACACAGGCCCTTTTTCCTGTTCCCAGAAGTAACCACAGCCAGTCATGGAACCAGACTAGAAGGCTTAACCAGCAAGTTCCATAGATGAATAACTTACTTTTCAAGAAACTATGCAAGGCTTCAGAAAGGATTATGGATTGACTTTCATAATACTTGGTGGTCTTTTACTGGTAGCTATGGTTAGAATCATCCTCTCTCACATAATCAAGGAAGCATGGAAATGCAAGAGAAGGCTACTTTTTGGATTAATCTATTTTATCTGGGCTCAGGTGTGATTTATCCTGAGGGAGAAATGAACTTCTCCACTGACTGGGTAGCTGGAAATGATGTGATTACAGAAAGAGGTGAATAGCAGACTGTCCTCATCTTGAAAGGGTACAGTCCGCAGTTTCTTTTGTGGCCAGCCAGATCCTGGCAAAGAGTAGTAAGATCCCCTCACTCTGATCACTCCTCACTCAGTGCTTCTAATCTCCATAAAGCCTGGGAAGATTTGTGTTTAGCAGAGTATCCAGGTATAATACGTAGATACCTTATAAATGAAAGCCTGTTTGAAACTTTCTCCATAATTTTCATGTTCATAGAGCGATTGAGACCACACACCCATAATATATGTTACTGCTTGTTAGATATACTGAACTCAGAGCTAGTAATGTGACAGCTTACTTGTTCTAAGACATATTTTTGAAGGAAGCTGGGGCTTTAAAGCAAGATTAGTATCTTAGTTAATCACTCAGATGAAAGAACATGGTACCCAGTCATGGAAGAGAATAAGCACTTTCAAATCATATCAATTTTGTAAGTTTTTAGCAGAAATCAGTTATGCCAATGGAGAAAATATTGCAATATTTTTGTCCACAATCTGTCTAGGGGAACTTGTTTTTTATGTTTACCTGTTCCTCAAAATGACTTCTGTCTATTCCTCAGAAATAATATATGACCTAAGCAGTGATGAGGATATCCTTTTGCTGACATTCACTTGAAATTGAATTCTACTGACAGATTTTTACGTCTGAAACTTCCCCTCAGCTGGTAGCTTAAAAAGCACATTTAAATAGTTTCATTCCCAAAGTTGGGACCTTGGTCTTAAAAATACTCATCTAGGACATAGCAGAAGTTATAAATTCTACACTCTCATACAGAATTCTACTTTCCCTTTTAATACGCCCTCAACTCTGAAACTTGTCAGTGGCCCAACTCTTCATAAAACATAAACACAGGAGACAAATGAGTGATTTAATTTTGGACTTCAAAACAGAAACGGTTGCGGGGGGGATTTTTTGCAAAATAAAAAATCATGTCGTTTATTTGCCTTCCAGGCCGTCAGGATCTTGCCTATTAGACATCTGCGGCCAGCATGCCCAACACAAGGAGGTCTCATCTCAGCCGATTATTTTTAGTTCTGTGTTATACTAAAATTTTCTGGAATCTTCATCCATCCCCCTGTGTTTGCGAAATACTTGCACTTAATATCTTCTGACTCCCATGTTGAATAAATAGCCTTTGCTCCCACTTTTCCATTTTGAAGGGCTAGTTCTTCACTCGGCACTAACATCAAGTAAAATAACACCAGCAACTCATTATTCAGTGGCATAGAAAAAAAGTGAAATTAATTATGAACATTCTAGGAAAAGGAAACAAGGTTATGAAACACTTGCCGACACTGGTTTGTGTAATCTTCATGAATAAGCAATGCAATAATCCTGGGCAAGTGTGCGTGGGAGGTGCACTCTGGAGAAACTGGCTGTTTTCCTCTCTCTGACCAGTCGAGCTGTTACGATAAAAAATGTTGTTGCTAAAGAAACCTGTAATAAATCCTGATGGGAGTATTGCATGTGCTGATAACATACATAAACTTTGTAAACATATTAAAGTGTCGGGTTTTACTAGCTCTGGTTCATGTGGATGCTCGTAAAACTTTTTCAAGGAATGCAACGGAAATCTTGTTCCACCAGCTGGTTGCTCCTATGATTCTGGTTCATGTGAGAACCTTGTCTTCCTTCCCCTTGAAACAGAGCCTCACCCTGTAGGGAAGCTAACTAAAATATCTCAAGCCCTACCTCTGCTGTAACTTCCCATGAAAACACTATCACCAGCAAAGCTGTGTACCCAGGGAGTTATTTGGGGAGAAGTGGGGTGGATGCGCTGGTGTTTGGTAAAAGGATTTATGCTGTTCTGAACACCCCTGCTTTGTGTCGTGATGTACTCCCTTGACACCTCCGTCAAAGTACAGCTGGCAGCTCTGAGCAAGATATTTCAGTTGCCTTTTAGTAGGTGAGAAGAGTTGGGTGCCTACAAAAGGGACAAAATCCAGCACAGTGAACAAAGGAGCCTTAACCTAGTCTGAAAAAATGAGGTCAGAAACTGTATCAAATCCTGAATGTCCAGGACTTTTAGGTGCCCTGGCACTACCATACAGCACTGCAAACCAGTATGTTTTTTTAACAAAAGAAAGGAAAATTCACTCTTTTCTTTTGAAACACACCAAGAAGAGAGCAGTGGCCTTGCTGCCTCTTAATGTATCCAAAAACTTCGCTGCTAAAATATTTGGCCAGGAACTGAAAATCTAAGCTAAATTAATTCTTCCATATAGCATGACTCTTGCCTGTCTGTGTTGATATGCTCTAATAACCTGATGTTTTCTCACCTGGATTTCCATGTAATCTCAGGTCGTTGGTCACACCAATTTTAGTTTGCACAGGAAAGGCAAGGGCTTGATGGCTGGATATGGAGAAGGAATGCATGTGACTATATTCCAATGCCAGTAAGCAATCATCTGCAATATTGTATGCTCTGTGTGGAGGAACTTTGCATTGATATATTTATTATTTGTCACAATTTATTAATTGCATTTTTTTACACAGGATTTCCTTAAGAGAAAATCTCAAAGTCTCTGCATGAAGGGACCTGAGCTCAGATAGATGCTCAATGCCAGTAAGATGAAACATCACGTTAGAAATGACAGGGCATCTGAGAAATGTGCCAAGGGTGGGGTGGAAATTAAGCATCATTGAAGGTGAGGGACTCATATTTAAATCCTGTCCGAGACACACCTTAGGCACCTTATGTCCTGTTCTTGGATGTGAGCCTTTCTGTGTTTGCCCTTGCACTTTACAGGAAGCCGCAGGAATCACACATCGTTACTATCCCAACATCTATCAATGACCTCCTGTTTCATTCTACAGTGCCCCAAAATCTTTTTTACCCTGCAGAAAATATAAAACGTCTGAAATCCCATCTAGGACCTTGCAATTTTAAACACAAAACCTATCAGGAGGTAATACTGACACACATTAAGCTACTTGAAAGGATAAATTTATAGCAGCACTACCAGAACTTGATGTAAATCTGTGGTTTGGGGTTTTACTTTTATTTAAAAGTATTACTATAAGCATTCCTTTATGTTCTTCCTCCTAATTATTCTGTTGTGCAGAGCCAAAATATCTGTGCAAGGCTGGGGTACTGCTTGGAGCTGGCAGGAGCTTGGTGCCACTGCCACAGCCAAAGGCTCTCCCAGTTCAGCTCTGGTCCCCATAGCTGAGTTCTTGCCTAAGAGCACTGGAGCAAGATGTGTTTTGTGGCTCCTTTGCTTCAGTGGCTACTGTGTCTGATCATGGGAGTAAGTAACACTAACATTTTAAAATGCAAGGTCGATAGCTCATAATCTAGAAACTGAAATACACGAAAATGTTTATTAATCATCTGTCGTACAGCCGTAGTACAATCGTTCCTTAAGTAGCATTGCTCATCGCACTGCTCTGTACTAGCAACAAAAATAAGGTTAAAGTACTCATTAATAAAATCTGTTAGATTTTATTATGACAAAGCATCTAATTGTAATCATTCTGCTGTCACCAAAAACTCAGTTATTCAATTATTTATTAAAAAATTGTAGCTCTCATCTTTTCTTTTTTGTTTTTTTTGAGAGCCATAGAACATTTTGCATTAATAAATGTTCTCTGAGTACTTTTTTCTGAAGCATTGTTTGTGGTAATAGCAGACAGACAGACAGACTTTTGTATAAAAACATACGTGGTTTCAGCTGCCTTTTGTCATCTGATAAGATTGCTTGGTTCAGAATTATTTTGGTAAAAAAATTGGCAAAGTGATTTTGAGTAGTTCAGACACCAAAATTAGAAGTGAGACAAAAATATTATTTTTTCATTAGCTTTTATATCTCCTCCACCAAGCTTTCGCAACTTTTAATTTAATTTCAAGCAAAAGGGACAATTCACTGTAGGGGAAAAATGGTTCTTAAGAACATCCATAGTTTCAGTGGAGGAATGTTGCTAGTAGTCACTGTCTATAAATGATTGAATATGAAATGACAGATAGCTTGTTAATGTTAGCGATAAAGTGCAGTGGTCAAG
This sequence comes from Callaeas wilsoni, assembly GCA_013398955.1. Classification (NCBI taxonomy): domain Eukaryota; kingdom Metazoa; phylum Chordata; class Aves; order Passeriformes; family Callaeidae; genus Callaeas; species Callaeas wilsoni. Next base: position 6,275 of record VWPU01000309.1, on the reverse strand, counting down.
CCAGCACACTTGCTTTGCTAACCAGAAAGCAAAATGAGCATGCTAAGCAAGAGAAAATGAGTAAGTCTGATTTTTGAGTTCTAGCTCAGATTTTATCAGGTAGAACTTCCATCACCTCCAGTGAAAAATTTATAGCAAGAAGAAACACCAGAATGGGGATTGGCAAAGTCTTGATACACTAAGGGCAAAGCTCAAAAAAAGAAATTAGTTAACCTGTTTGGCTTCAGTTGGCTCAATAGGTGGAAGTAGTAAAATAGTTGTACTTTTCATATGATTAAGAAAGAGACTGCCTCCCAAGCAGGTTATGTATCATAATTTTGAAAGGTAAGAGGCATTGTTTTATCCTCTTTAGGGGTTGTATGTATTTGAATCATGCAATTTTGCAAGTATTTTTGCAAGTATAGGATTTCTTCCAAACTCAAAACATATCCTGAAGTCCTACAGAAAAAAGCTCATTCCAGCTCCAGTGAAATCTGTAGGACTTTTTCCACTGAAAGCAAAGGAGGCAGGTTCAAGCTGTAAAACCATCTCACTAATAATAGCAATATTCTGTCTGCAGAGAGAAATAGGACTTTTCATATATTTTCAGGTATACCACCCTACATCAATGTCTTGGAGAAGTTGTCGTGATATGTGTATTCAAAGTGTAACATAGATTCTATATAGTATAAGAAATGTCTTTAGCAGGTGGTAGAAAAAAAAAATTGAAATTATCACCCTTTCAGATGTCAGGTATGAAATGGGAACTGGTCAGTAATGTCCTTTAGTCTCCTGGGATAACAACACTTATCGTTCTGCATATGCTGGTATGATCAGGCACAGATTTACATACACACAGAGTTATTAAAAAAAACCAAAAAAACAAAAAAACCCAACACAAGCAGTCTATCCCTATCACGCTTCTAAAAGGTTCAGCGATTGGTAGTGATTTTCTGATATTTAATTTTTTAAGATACCACTACAATGAGATATGTTCACAGTTTATGACAACACAATGGAACAGTTTCTGCTTCCAATGACTGCAATAGGAATTTTACTGTGTATTTTTAAATGGACAGATTCTCATCTAAAAAATGAGAAATACAGTTTCATTGCAAAAAAACAAAAAGGCACACTTGTCATCAGCATTTATCCTCACAATGCCAATACAAAGACATCACAGAAAAAAAATTATCAGCAGCATACAAACACTATGCAAGAAAACTAACAGTAATTCAATCCTGCCCAAGGGGGGCTGCCTGATGGCTGCTTGCTTGGCTGACTTCTGCTTTAAACTGTTGCACTGAGATACAAAATTATTTCTATTTTTAAAAATTGGTAACAACATCTGTATTACATACCAACTCTGTAGTACTGCCATCTGTGATGTGCCAACTCTAAATATACACGTAGATATCAATAATATATATAGGTGGTGAGCTATTAAAAGAATTGCTTCTACAATAAAGTGTTATTTTAACTAATAATATTAAATTACTAATAATTCCTTTTTTCTTGCTGGCATTCTACTTCCATGTGAATTACGCCCTGAACAAGAGTATAAAAAGGTTGAACATATAATTTTACCAGTTGGTGTTTTTTCAGTATTTTCCTGGTTTGTTTTAATTTATATAGCTATGTTTACAAATGGGCTGTTACACACCTCCCTAATTTTGAGTTTGTAAGTAGTTGAATGCAAACCATCCCAGAGATGCAGAGTATTTGCAGACTGGAGCCCTCCACCAGTAATTGTGACCAGATGCAGATGCAAGAAGACCTGCAGTCCCGCATCAGCAGAGGAATGGACAGAAGAGCAATAGAAGGCAGGCAGGCAGGAAGGAAGGAAGGAAGGAAGGAACGCCGAGTATCCTATATGTGCTGTCATAGTGAAAGGCAGGAGGCAATTCGATGGACTACCAATAATCATGAGAGCTCTACATCCAAATAGCACTTCCACAAAGTCATACAGATTATTTTGCTCACAAATATAGGACTGTGGTAGAAATACAGAATTTTCTATCATTTTACTTATTCTAGATCTCCAGATTTAGTCCATGGCTCACTGCTAGTCCACAGGGTCATGGCAAATGGTCTGCCAGTCACTCACAGACTTGCAGCAAATAATGCTTCATTTCTGTCTATTAGAAGGTCAGTGAGAGATGTACATAACTGTCAGTACTAAATTTTGGGGGTTGGTAGTGGCCTGCAGAGCCAAAATATTTTGGAACTATTGACTTGATCCTCTTTTGTTTCTAAGCAAACTGCAATCACTTGCCAATACATAGAAATTCTTATTTATTGGTATGCTACTCTATACTCAGCCGCATATTACTCGGTCTTGTAAGACTCGAACAAGCAACATTGTTAATCTTAATTGATCTTATCATAATAAAACCACAAAATTCTCTGCTAATGGTATGTTTGCTTTTAAACTTTTATTAATCATGTGCTATGTCTAATTCTGGACCTGATCATCTGTCTGCACTTTGTTGTTGACTTCAGAGGAGTTTTATCTCTCCACAGCCAACTATATCTTTGTTACCGATCATGGGACAGAAATTTAGGATTCTCCAACTAGAAAATTCAATAGGAGTTTGGAGAGCAAAAGGATTGCAAACTAGACATTTCTCATAGTAAGGATTACTTTGGCAATAGGTACAAAATAAGCAATGCTTCAGGACCAGGTCCTTTTGATGGGGTAATTTAACAAAAGAGCTTCAATTTATACCAGCTCAGAGTCTGGCATAGCGTATTCTGAATTAGTCAGTTCAGATTTTATAAATTCTTTATGTTAAAATATGTAAGTCTACAATGTAATACATGGAATGGAGAACTCTGATAGTAAACAAAATGAAGTAACATGGGCTCACTGACTGCTTGATGAGAAGTTATTTGTACTGTATTTAAAAATAAGTAGGTTAAAGAGAAATTTAAAAACACTTCCCTAGAAATGTGCTTATGATTTATGATTAAAGGGGACTATATGAGCAAAAGAAACAGAAATCCGGGGAAAGTCTTCCAGATAGTAGATTAATTTGACAGGTGTCTTCTTTACCTGCACACTATAACTTATTTCAAGTTGCACTATTCACTAACAGCGATTCATAGATTTTTAAAGCCAAAGTGATTAGTGCAAGTGGCCGTAACCACTTTTATAATAACTTTCATAAGCACTCACTCTCTAATTTTTTGCTTCAAGCCAAGTAACCACTATTTATACCAAACCATGTTTTACAACCAGCTGGATTTGAAGACTTCGGCCAGTAGACGATGTATAGCACGTCCAGGTGAAGTGTTCTGAAACGCTTTTTGCCTTCACTGCCAAAATAACAAGCCAGATTTCCGTTCTGACCCTCTAGCTGTGATTTTCCACCACTTGTTCTGCTCTGAATTTATCTTAACTCTTGCATTTTAACCATGCTCGGTTAAAGTGCTCGGTACCTTCTCCACGGTGTACCAACCAGCTAAATATTCGCGGCCAACACTTCCGCCTGTATTTCCCGAAAGCTATTACCCTGCTATGCAGGTTGTCTGAGGACGAACGAGGTGGGATGGCGCTCGCCTGGAGAGTACACCGCGTCTGCCCCGACACTTGGAAGCGCCGGCTGCCCTGCGCCCAGCACTGCTAGCGGCCGGGGGCAGGAGGCAGACGTGCCTTCTCCAGCCGACAGTGGGGCAGCTCCCGGGCTGTGCCGAGCCGCGCCGCGCCGAGCCGAGCCGTGCCGTGCCGTGCCGTGCGGCGGGAGCCGGGCACCTGCAGCCGCGGGCTGCCCGCCGCGGCACGGGACAGCAGAGGTCGCCGCCGGCCCGGCGCTGGCCCGGCGCGCCGCGCACCAGGTGCCGGAGCAAGTCCGGGAGGAGGGGGCCCCGCTCCGCGACCCTCGCCCCGCTGGGGGTCCTGTCCTCCGAGCCCTGCCGTGCCCCTAACCCGGGGCTGAACCTCCGCCGCGCCCGTCGGGGTACCTCTACGGCTGGGAGTGAGGGGCAGCCGCAGCTTGCGGGCCCGAGGTTGCCAGGGGTTAAAGGAGTGGGTGGGAAGTGATGGAGGCTGCGGAGCCCTCCTTTGCCAAGGATAATAAATCGGATGCCCTGACATGTTTTACTTAGCCCTTAGTGCTCCCTCGCTGCGAGGCCGTGGGGATCGGAGGGCTGGAGCCCCGGTCTCTCTCGTCCTCAGCTCCGCTTTAGGGGCACTTCAGGTGAATCAAACCTTGTTTGCAGGAGGCAAACCATACAAAGGAGGCTTTCAAGGGCCAGCCGTACCAAGCGGGGCAAGGGAGCGAAGGCTGAGCAGGAGAAAATTAAAATAATAGTACCTCCCCTCCCTGAGGAAGTAACTCAGTTACTTCTTGTTGATGAAATGCAGGCTGCTGTGTTTTATGACATTTCCTCGGTGTCTGCAGCTGTCAGGGAGAGCGGACAGGCATGAGCAGCCCCTCCGCGGTAGGTGCGCAGAAAGTGCCTCCTCCCCAGAAAGAGCGGCGGGTCCAGTGCAGGCGGGGTGGCGAGCCCGGCTCGGGGGCACGTCCCGGCGGCCCCTGCTGCCTCATCCCGCCTCATCCACGGCTCTTTGCGGTAGGGTCACGGCAGAGCTCCGACCGGTGGCACTGTCAGAAGTGTCACCGCGGACTGGAGCGCACACCGCAACCCCATGCCGGAGCCAGAGACCGCCTGACGGTGGCAGCGCCCCGCGACCTGGACAGCGACTTCCCAAGGGGGCGACTCGCTGCTGTCTCCCTGTTCTTTCCTCCCCGATGACAGGGGGTCTCCTCTCTTCCTTCGGGCTACAGCTCATAGGGAGCTTCTGCCAGCACCTTGGGTACTGCCCCTCGCCCCCCGGGCCCCCGCCTGCCTCCTACCTCTGCCCTGGACTCGGGCGGAGATGGACCGGGGCCGGTTAAATCAGAAGGGGATGGACTCGCCTCATCCCACGGGATTAAAATTTAAAAATTAAAAAATTCAAAAATTCAGAGGCCACAGTCCCGGGACAGTGGCAATGGGTGACTAGCGGCCAGCGGAGGCTGGAAGCCAACCGGCCGGACAGAGCCGCGACACCCCAGCCCCCCTCCGCATCGCCGGGCGCCAGGCTTAGCCTATAGCGATAATCTGTACTGCCCCTTCTTGGGAAGGGGGCTTCTTGACCGGGATGGAGAAAGGCGTTTAGGGCATACCGGCAAAAAGTTACCTGTCATGTCATCTCCCTTTTCCTTCAGAAAGAGGAAAGACCTAAGAAAAGACATTCCCTTTTACCAGACATTAAAATGTAAAGCACCAGACGCAGGTCTTCCCGGACCCCACGCTGCTCATCCCAGTGAGGTGAGAAAGAAGAGCAGAGAGGTCAAAAATCGCCTTCATGCCTCCAATTGAATGAAACTGCCTGCAAATCCGCTCGGCCGCGCCGCTGACGCGGGATTTAGCTCCCAGCGCACTCGCCCGGGCACCGGAGGCACGGAACCCCCCGGACAGGTGAACAGCACAACGAGAGGAAGCAGAAGTTATCAAAGTATAAATCTCTTCGCACTTACTTCTTCCCTGTCGCCGTACCCTGGAGGCGTGCTGGCTGCCAATGTATTCCATAAAGTTCAAAGTGATAAAAAACCAAGAAATCAGTCGCAATTGCATAGTAACCCTTTGAGAGTTCGACTTCTCCTTTTCGTCCTTTTTTTCTTTCCTTAAAAAAAGAAATAATAAACCGGAGTGGTAGGCGGCAAGGGATGAACACAGCAGCAGAAATACCTGCACTGAGATCCAAAGCTGGGCTTGGCAGGCTTGATGGCTTTTGCCTTTTTTTTTTCCTCTTTTTTTTTTCTTCTTTTTTTTTTTTCCCCTTCCCCTTCGCTTTTCCTATTGCACTTTCCAGCAGTCTGCCCCGCTACCTGCCGCAAACCTCAGAGGGCAGTCAGCAGCGGAGAGGAGCCGAGCAGCCGCCGCCGGGGTCCATGCCGGGCCGGTGGCCGGCAGCATGTTGTGAGGGTGCCGGGGTGCGTGCGGCTGTGCGCGCCCGTGTGTGCGCCGGGCGGGCGAGGTGCCGACAGGACGGATGGATGGATGGCGGTGGGAGAGGAGTGTGCGAGGGCGGGAGCGGCGGGGGGGCAGAGGGAGGACCCAGCCCAGCCGCCGCCGATCCGGAGCAGCCGCGCTCTGCGCCGCGGGCACCGCCAGCCGCCGGGCGCAGGTGGGCCGGGCCCCCCCGGCTCTCCCGCCCGCCGACCAGGAGCCCCCGGGCTTCATGCGGGAGCTGCTCCTGAGCGGGGCCCCGGGGGAGAGGCCCCGGGGCGGGGCGGGCCGGGAGGAGG
>VWPU01000302.1:0-99477 GCA_013398955.1 Callaeas wilsoni | reverse complement strand
AGCGCCGCCGCCGCGTCCCGAGGAGCGCCGCGGGCCGGGCTGCTGCCGGAGGGGCTGCGCCGGCAGGTAGAGCCCGGGCAGGGGGAGAACGGGGCACCGGCGCCTCCGCCCGCGCCCCGTGAGCCGTGCGGAACACGGCGGGGAGCGCCGGGCGGGCGGTCATGGCGCGCTTCCCACCCGGCGGTGGCGGCACTATGTTGGCCCGGTGCATCCGGTGGCTCCGGCACCCCTGCGGGCGCTGTAAGGAGGGGTGGAGGAATTGGGAGGGTGCCTACACTGCCTAGCCCGCGACCCTCGGGGGCTGTGGGGCGATACGCGCTGCCCGGCCGCACCACGGGCCCGCCCTGCGCCCCTGGGGAGCCGCCCGGCCGCGGCTTGGAGCGATGGGGAGCCCCGCCTGACACACGGGGCGGGACCCTCAGTGCGGGCGCAGGGCGCTCAGAATGAGCCTGGCGAGGCCATTCTCACCGAGGGGGGAACGGGCTTGCGCCGCGCTCGGGGAGGCTGCGGACGGGCCGGTTTCCCCCCCCGTTCGCGCTGCCATGGGCCGTGCCGGGTTTTGGCGGGGTTTTTGGCGGGCGGGTGGCCGCCCCTCGCAGCGTCTCTCCCCGTCCCTCAGCCATGCCCGCCTCCGAGGCCGCGCCGCAGCCGTCCCCCAGCAAGAGGCAGAAGGGCTCGGGGCCCGGAGAGCCCTCCGCGCGGCTCCGCTTCACCAAGCTGTCCGAGAACGCCTTCGCCCCCTCCAGAGGCTCCGCGCGGGCTGCGGGCTACGATCTGTACAGGTGAGGGTACGGCATCCGGGGCGGGAGCCCGCCGTCCATGCCGCCCCGCTCGGCGAGCCCTGGCACGGGGCTCCGGCAGCTGAGAGGGCCCTCCTGGCCTCTTGCCGAGCTGAGCCCTCTGACAGTCTCGCTGGCCATGCAGGAGAGGAAGCCAGAGCTGACCTAGTCACAGCTCCATTGCTCCTCCACCCCTGGCCATTTTCTGCTGTCTGTGGTCCAGCCATGCTGCAGCATTGATTTCATCAGGCACAGATGCAGTCGCTGGCTAACAGTCGGGCTTGACACAGCATCCAGAATTGCTGGCCCACATTAGCCAGATGCGTTCCTTTTGAAAGGAAAAAATGGTAGCGCACGTGGGTCCTCCTTGCCAGCGCTTGTGCTTTTCTGCTTTCCTCTTGGCTCTGGGGTTGCTGCCTGCCAAAGGGCGTTGTAGCAGTTTGATAGTGCTCCTAGCTGGAAACCACGTGGGTTGATGTACAGACTTAGGTTTTGGTTTGTTGGAATTTAAAATGACCCTTGTTCAATGGTTTTCACTATGTTCAGGAATATTTGTAGCTAGACTTGTGGTTGTTTGCATAGTGCTTCTGTGATCAAGTCACTTGTTACATTTGAACTTTGCTGCCACCACTTCTAACTTACCTTTGTCAGTATTACTTAGAATCATCAGCCTTTTTCTTCCTTCACCTCTCTGACTTCTTTCCTGAAGATTTACTTCTCCACACTTTACGCTTTTTTCCTTTTTATTCCTTTCGTCTCACCAAGTTTGTTTTTGTTCTTGTTCCAATGTTGCACTGTAGACCTGGAAAAAGTCTTTTATAGCAAACCTTTCAGGGCTTCCCAGTATTTAAAAAACAGTTCTTCGTCAAGGTCAAGATATGACAAGTATTGTCACCACTGCTTTTCATTAAGCTCCAGTTGGGTAGCTTCAGCAAGTTCTTAAAATCTCTGTAGTTCAGAGTTTCCAGGAGAATCATGAACTGTCAGACTGCTCAGAAAAAAAACATTGTTGCCTAAAAGTTAACTTACTAGATTATTAATTTTGATTACAACTAGTTAATTTGCTGTAGAAAGCTTAATCAGAGTATATTATGAGCGTATTATCCATAAAGTTTCTGCTTTTGCACAGGAAAATGCACAACCGCACTCACCTTATGGTTACTTTAAACTTGTGTGTTTTGTCTATATTACCAATTTAAAAAAAAAATTTAAAACTGGCAGTTGCAGGAGTGTGCTGTCCAAAGGGCACTTCTGGAATCTAAAACTAGCACCATCAGAATGGCAACATCTTGTGTTTTAGGATCTGCATTAAATTTTGCAAATCTGTAAATATTTGTTGTGTAAATTTCATGGTAGAAATTCACAGGCAGATTGTCTGGGTAAATTTGTACCTTAAGTTACAGTAAAGAAACTTTTAAAAATATTCTATATAAACTAGTGTTTCTTTCTTTAATGTAGTGCCTATGACTGTGTGATACCACCCATGGAAAAGGCTGTGGTGAAAACGGACATTCAAATAGCACTTCCTTCTGGATGCTATGGCCGAGTAGGTGAGTACACAAGCTGTGAAAAGGCTGCAGAGTCATTCTAGAACAGGTTTGATACCTTCTTCACATTTGGATTCTGACTAAAGCTTTCAGAATTAGTCTACACAAAAAAGGGATGCCACGTGGCTGTGTGATTCACTGAATCTTGTAATAGAAATCTTCCTGTTACTTGTTGTCAAATATATTTGAGGTTTGGTGTATGACAAGTGACAAAAGGATGATCAGCAAAAATGCTTGTAGTCTGCATACAACTTTATAGGCTCTGCAGTAGTTCGTTATTTCTCTGCAGTTTCAGAATTCAAATCACAAAGACCAGTGGGTAATGGACATACAGAAAATGCATCCCTGGATGTTTAAAAATTAACCCCAGAGTACCAGTGTAGTAGAATTTGTTTACATATTGTGACAGAATAATTGAGAGAACCAGTACAAGATATTCTATTTATTTTGTGCATTCTTTATCTGAATTATGTATAAATTCTTAAAGTGAAAAAGGAATAGCCACTCCAGTGGAAAAACATGATCAGAGTTTGCCATGTCCTTTTATGTAAAAGAATACATGCATTTCTCTTATCCCAAAGAAAATTTTGAAGAGCATATCATTTTTAGCTCCTCATCAGAGTAGGCTAAGGTAAGTAAAAACCCAAATCTCCACACATAATTTATCTGTGTATAATACTGCTTAGGAAATTGCTTGCCAAATATTGTTTTCCGTCATAACTTAAATGGATTGACCTAATATTTTTCTGAGATGATGCCGAACCAGTGATAGTCACCAAAAATAAACCAAGATTAGACAATCTTTGTCTGCTCCAGTTGCCTTCCTTGAAGAAACCTACTCTGCAACTGCAGGTCAAATAAAGATACATTTCTATTACTTAAAGACTGCAATTTTATTGTAGCCTGTTGCAGCTGTTATCTTGTTTAATATATATGTAAACTCTTACAGTAATTCCTGTAATATCATGTTTAATTTAAAAAGACTGTGGAAACAATTGTCGTTGCCAAGGCTCTGTGCAAACATACTATATAACCTATAAAAACTGTCTTTTCAAAGAAATAAATTGTAATACTTACAAAAGAGTTCTTTTCTAGCACCACGTTCTGGTTTAGCTGCAAAGCACTTCATAGATGTTGGAGGTAAGCTTTTTGTTCTTTTTATTAAGACTTGGTAAATATTGATCACGGAAGTGCCTTAGTTTCACACAGTAACGTGCAAATAAATGATGGCTTCTTGGGTAGTCAGGCAAAAGGAGATACCTGGGTAACACCTGAGAGAGACAGTGCATCATAATTATGTTAAAACTTGCTTAATTATAAAAAAGATTACTGTTTCTTTGAAATAATTACGGTATCATACTTCCGTAGGCAGTGACTGCCATAGAAGCTAGTTTTTTGTTTAGACATTAAAGATGACTTCTTACATGCTGCTTTCTCCATTTTTTTAACCAGCAAGTTAACTTGAGAATTGCATGTTTTTCTAAATTTTCAAAACTCCGGGGGATACTCCCAGTGTTACTAGCACCTTAATTAGGAAGCTGTTCAGAAATGCTATTGGATTAACCCAAAACATTACATAAGAGAGCTGTGTAAATACCTTTTCCACACTGGAACTAGTGCAGAGATTACATGGTAAGTATGGATCATATGCACTACAATTCTTTCCAAAGCTGCTTTAAAAACCAGGTTTTTATTCTTAAATGTGCATTTGGTAGTTCAACATTAAAACTTCAAGGTACACTCATACTACAGTTTCCTCTGGTGTTTGTTATCTCTAATGGTAGTACTTTGTATAAGCCTGAGAATGTCTTGGAATGGCATTTAATTTTAGTATTTAAATTATTTCTGCAAGTAGACTTCAAAATACATATTTGGGACCACAGGGAGGCCCAGACTCATGTTTTCTACTGGAAATAAGTTTCCTCTATCTGAGGGAAAAACTCTAAAGAAGCAGAATATAATTATTTTAATGTGCACTGGTAGATAATCTTCTGAACTATGGAGTTAATAGAGTCATACAAAATACAAGAGTAAGCTAGTTTTATAGTCTTAGTATTTGAACATAGCTGTATGACAATCATTTCCTTACATCTCTGATTCTGTAACCTTGCCAGAGGTACAGGATTTGGATCTGTGCAAATCCATCGCTCTCAGATGAAATGTTAAGAGTTACGAACAGATTTCTGCTTGACACTGAAAGAGCTGAAGTTAGCAGAGCAAATGGAGCCTGAATTTGGTCCAGGTGTCTTGATTTCAGATAGGGTATTACTACTAAAATTAGTAGTATAGTGGTGAAGCACTTCTTGACATGTGATGGTGTTTTTCAGTTCCTTTTGCAAGACTGATTAGCATTTTTAGATGTCTCAGTATTTGCATATATATCGTTTACTTGTGCATCAGTAGTATAAAGGCTGTCGGTATGAGATACGGTAATCATTTATTAATCTAAACCTTATCTAATCTAGTTATCTCATATACTGGCATTCACTAACTGGATATCTGTCTAAATTCTTTCTCATGACAGCTGGTGTTATTGATGAGGATTACAGGGGAAATGTTGGTGTGGTACTGTTCAACTTTGGCAAGGAGACTTTTGAAGGTAAGTGTTAAGCTTGGCAGAGCCTATTTTCAGCCATCTGACTGGGAACGAGAAGCTAATTTTTTCTTTAAAAGTTTATGGAAAGGGAACATTTTTCTTCTCTCAGTTAACAAAAACGTAATACATAACCTGTATTTTTCTGGGACTGTTAACATCTGCTTAACTAAGTTTCAAATAAGTGTTTTCACTTTTACTATGTTCTGATATTCTTGAAAGCAGATTGTCTAAAGTCTGTATTCGTTGTCCGTTTTTCTGAAGGAACTAATAATATTTTAACTTCTCTGCAGTTAAAAAAGGAGATAGAATTGCCCAGCTCATCTGTGAACGCATTTATTATCCTGAGCTAGAAGAAGTTGAAGTAAGTTGCCAAATGAAAATATTTCAGCTTTTTCAATGGTTAATAGTTTAAGATACTTGTATATAAGATGAAATTTATTATATAGATAAATACTTGGCTAAAATTACTTCCAGTGGTAAAACTGCATAGCAGCAGTGCTACCAAGTGAGAGTCTTGATTCTTTGTATGCACTTGTGCAGATTTTTTTTTTTTTTTTGGTAAGTTTTCAGAGTTTTTGAGAAACAGTTCAGTATATACTAGAAATGGTTGTCTCACAAGCATTTGTTAAAGCTTGTACAAAAGATATTCTGAAGTGTCTCACATACATTTTTTGGTTTCTTAATTATAGCTCTTGTTACAAGTAAATGCTAGACAATATTTTGTTGTATAGAAACAAAAGGCAGGTTAAGGCACTAAACCAGCTTATCATAATTGATGTCTTTCAGGCTCTGGATGATACAGAACGTGGCGAAGGTGGCTTTGGTTCTACTGGAAAGAACTGAAAGTTACTTGAATACGCTTTCTCTGTATTTTTTGTTACACAATCTCTAAATTTTCCTCTGAATTAGAAGTAGGATTTTTGGAGTACATAAAAATATTTCAAGTTTTATTGAGACTTCTCTGTATCCTCCAGTGGATATGTCTGCGTAATGAGGAAATGTGCATGACTGGCTTGACTTACTAGTTGATGTATTATTTTTTTTCAAGATGTTTAGTCCTCAGCAATAAGAATGCATTGTTTATGTGGCAATTATACTGTAATAAATTTAAAAATAACTTTGATTTCTTTTTTTATTTTACTCACCCAAACTAAAATGGCCAATTGTTTCCTTGCCAGTTTGTGTTCAGCTTCTGAAAGCTGTCATCCATATGGCTCAGGATTTCATACTGAGAGCCTGTTTCATACAGTATCAGTAGCAGTATCAACTGGACTTCCCACTCTGACCCCTAAATCAGAATAAGACAAAGATATTTAATATTGCATCTTCTACGTCCTGTCCAAATACTTGTGTTTCTGTTCAAAGCTAAAGTTCTGACTTTGATCCTTAGCTGATCTTCAAGTGGCCAATTTTCAGCTCTCTTATTTTAAAAGAAAAAACAACACAACTCAGAAGTAAGTTCTGAGTAAATAAGAGCTATGAAATATGCTGTTGAAATATTTGTTACAAATTTATTAATGTGTTACTGTATGGAAGAAAGATTCTGAATTATTGAAGCAGTGCACAGTTTGGTTTTTTAAGTTCACTCTTGTCCAGTTAACAGAGAATTCTTTTGGAATCTGTCCTAAACCTGATCCAGTAAGTGTGCAGAATTTCTTAAATGACTCTCTAACTTTTAGGTGAAAGAACATGCAGAGAAGAAATAAAAAAGGAAAGAAAAATGACTGGTTTTCCACTTTACATAAACGAATTAGAAAAGGCTCTGAAGCTTGCAAACACTTTTTTCCTGCTGTCTCTACTAAGATTTTTTTATCTGGAAGATCACAGATAGGAAATTGTGTTTTAAGTTTTAGCAGTGGAAATTTGTGCCCTTTGTAGACTGATGTTCATACCACTCTTCTGCTTGGTAGTTTCAGCTCAGGATAATCCTGTCAGTATTAGTTTCATGTTCTTGTCTAGGACTGCTTCTAGTGAAATAGCCCCAAAATACTATACATTTTATCCTGCCCGCCCCTGCAAGGAGTGGAAAATAAAGAGCAGTGTGACAGCATTCAGATCCCTTCAGCCACGGGATAGGCATTAAACTGGCTTGGCAGTGCTGAAACAATAAGTACATTCATCTTTGTCTGGGGTAGAAGCCTTTTCCTCTGTGTGCATGATACACTGATCAGTGTTTTTGCCGTTGGTCCTTACCCCTCATCACGACGCTGTGCTTGCACTTACACCCAGAGAGACCCAGGAGCAGGCTCACCCTGCAAAAGGCCGTTGTGCTCCCTGCTTACATCATACCGATGCAGTCTAAATGAACTGGAAAAGCTGAGCCTGACACTAAGTTTCTTCAGTTCTGTAACCTGCTGACAAGGAACTTACAGGCTATTTAAAGGTCTTAAAATCTATGATCCTTTTGTGTAAAGCTGTTTCCTCTTGCTAGACTGTAAGGCAAGAGAAAGTTTTGTTGCAAGTTTTAGTTTCCACCTCCCAAAGCAAAAACCCAGCAGGAGATCCGCTGATGCAAGTCCTTTTTAAAAAAAGATGCTACAAGATGGCCTCAATTGGAACAGCAACTTATGAGGAAGAAGTTGGAGTTCTGTTGATACTTGCTATTTGTTGTACTTGTTGGAAACTGATCTGATTTCCATTTTTGAAAATAGTGCTAGTACTACAGATTCTGAGGTAAGTATTTGCTAAAAAAAGCAGAATCTCAGGAGCTCTCTCAGACATATGAGGAAAAAACAAATTTACATATGCATGCCTGCTGTTACCTGTCAACATGAAAACCATTATCTGTCATTCCCACAAAAAATGCTCACTTATTTTTAAAATCAGTATGGTGGAGTTCCTTTCTATTGTTTCTCAGTACTTCTCTGGAGAAGCACATGAGTTTTAGATTGCTGCAAGGCACTTCCCAGTAAGACCTTGGGAAAGTTTATCTGAAATGAGAAATGCTCTCAAGCTCACCTCTACACTGAGCTCCTCTGTGTGCACCAAACCATTGCACATGGGTAAGGAATCCTGATAATTCCTGTTAGGGTGTTGGAGTTTGCTTCAATAGAAGTAACAAATCTGTGAAAGACAAATACTTCTAACCAGGCAACAAGAGTTTCCGATGTACTGAGAGTTCTTCAGTTCTTCATCTGCTACTGCGGATCAAGGCCTGTATTTGAAACTTGTAGAAACTTTCTACTGGGACTGAGTAGAGGCTTCTTACAACAGCACTTGCTACTTTATGGTTCAAACCAAGCTATCTACATATTTTTTTATTTATAGTCCCACAATTTCATTAATATGAAAACCAATACCCTCCCAATTATTTTCATGTTCCCTTTTTCCTATAATATCTATGTTACAAATGTACATTATCTCGGTCTCTGGCAAGAGAGAGGGGACTGGGAAACAATCTTTCTCATTACTTTATCTGAGACCTGTCCTACCTACATTACCTAGTTGAAGATTAGTTTTGTAATTCAGTGACAAACTGCCTAAGTGTGTCACTGAGTGCACATGCTTCAGCTTGAGCAAGTAACTTCAGGAGAAGTTACCCAACAGTGTGCATAGGGCTCACTTCTGTGTGGACAGAGTCATGTCTCCAGAGCCTGCCACTGGGGTGTGATCCCCAGGGCTCACTGCAGGTACGAAACCAGAGATGTAAAGCTATTTCCAAAGTAACAAAATGAAAATCACGCTAAGTACAAATTATGTTGGGCTGTTCTCCATTATCACTGAACAGATGCAAGCTAAGCTACTCTTTCATTCAACTACTCTTATCTGCAAGAGGAGTTACCTAAAGCTTGGAAAACAATCTTGTGGAACATCCACTGTGTAAATGAAACATGAAGCTTTTATAAATGAAAAGGAATTTGTTGGGAATTTTTATCTACAGCAGAAAAGGCCATTTTCCTGCAAGGAAAGGAAAAGGACATTACTGACTAACAATCTTCTTCCTGTTTTTTAGAAATGGATTTGACTTGTTACAGGGATAGAAAAACCCTGGCCTTTCACTCCAGGTGAATTTGGAAGAAAGTTCAGATGCTTGGCCCCAGATTCACCTCCATGGCTTGGCTTCTATTTTGAGATCTGAGAGAGTTCTGTTTGCTGATTTCAGCTGCAATATTTACAATAACCTCTGTGTCCTTAGAAAGGCAGAAGCTCATAAGCTGATGAGGGTTTTGAAGAAACATGGGATTCCTATACAATTCCTACCACTTGAGCTCTCCACTTCTGGATAAAAGTCTTAAAACAAAAATTATGGCAATAACACTATTGCTACCATTGATCTTGCGTCCTTTCTTTCTCCCAGAGTGTTAACCTGGTCTTTAGTAGTTGAGAATTTAGGCCCAGCTTCCTCAGCTCAGCTACTGTTATATTACTCTGTGGCATGTTAGGAATTTTTTTTTAGTCTATTTACTGTTTTCTAGATCAGCCACTAGATGGCACTTAAAGTTTGCTTTCTTTTCCACTTCTTTTTCAGAGGTATTTTTCAAAGATCTGTTCATCTATAATTAAGAGTTGATGACTCCCACTGGGACTATGTTGGTGGAAAGCAAGATGCAGAAATATTTGAGTGAAAGCAGGCAAAAGTATAACCATTAAAGGGGGAACAATGACTATAATTTAAATAAGATTTGGGTGGTTGCAGTGTTTGCATAATCCCTCCTGGCATGCAAGAGCAGTAGAGAAGCCTGTGGCTTTTCTCTCCTGCTGCGTTTCAACAAAAATGGAAAATTGTAATGAACAGCAACATTTTTCCTATCTTTCGTATTCACTGTGTTCTTAGTCTCTCTTCCTCCGTTCCTTTAAGTGGAATGCAGTCTACTTAAGGATTGCATTGTAATGAAAGTAATGTATAGCCTGGTAAACTCTGCATTGGATTTTCCAAATCAGATGCCTCTGGCTGCAAGTCCAGCATATAAATTAAAACTTACTTACTACATGTTAACTCAGTAAGGGTGGGTGATAAATAGCCTGAATTATGTAAATTAAGGTTCCCTAGTTTCTGTATTGGTTGCTACTCCTGTAATAGCACAGTTTGAAGTTCTTGTATTTGTCTTCCTCCTCACCTTCTTTTTTTTTTTTTTTAAATGTTAAATAACTATCATTGTATTTTGGCTTAAAGATGGTTAAGTAAGTTTTGGTATTAAGTAAACTTCTATGACCCTGCCTATTTCCTGTCCTGTCAAACCTTTCCTTGTAAGAATAACAGTGTCCTTTTATTTGGTGGAGTGTAGCATGATGTTTTTGGCAGGCCCGACATTTTTGACTTGCATAAATTTGTGACCTCAAGTGCAAGAAAAGTGAATGCTTGCTTCAGTACCTCATGGTTTCTGCCTAAAAAGAAAAGTGTCCACATCGCTAACCATTACAATTTCTGAAGGAAAATTATCAGCACACTTATTCCACCTGATTGCACACGACTGCACTTCCAAAGAACAGAGCCAGAAATAAAAATAAGTATTTTGCATCTAGTTATGTAAGTTACCGAAAGCCTGAAAATATAGGGCAGACTGTACTGCCTTGCTGGTTTCTAGAATTGGCACACATGGCACTTCCCTCGCTAACAGCTATTTGGCAGTCTCTGCCTCAGTAAGGATGTGATTCTGCAAAGTGTAAATTCGGGTCTGCTGCTGGGCAGAGAATGTCATTGCATGGTTAAGGTTGCAGGATCAGGTCTGAAGTGAATTTACGTAATTATTTTCCTAAACTTTCCCTCCATTAACTATGTGGTTATTTAGCTCCTTACCACTGAAGTGATGCTTTTCCCCTACTCAGAACACAGCAAGAAAGCCTTCTACCCTGCCAAGTCTGAAAAACTGACAGATTCATTTTATAATTTGAGAACTCTCATCCAGAAAGTAGCTCCTGTATTTTAACATGTAAAGTCTGTTTAAGCAAACACATGTGAGCTATGTATGCCTGCTTACTTGTTTCCCCTTCAGTTTTGGGGCTTTTTCATTAAGTCACATAAATTTTATATTAACCTTCGGCATTTTAGAGAACATTTGTATTATATAATCTGTAACAAATAAGGGTTTTGTATCAATTAACACTGCTCATAGCCTTGAACTGAAGAAAGTTATCTTTTGTCTACTATTGATTGTAGCAAAGGAATTTTTTTGCTTTCATTTCGTAAAAGGAAAAAGGAAAAACAAACAGACATGAATGCAGCATCTTTGGCCAGATTCTTTTACCATGAGTATTTTTGTGGTTTATGGATTCCTACTCTGAAAGGTTGTCTCCCAGTGTCCAAGACAAAATAACTATGTGTCCTAGTTGGAAGGAAACATCTTTTCTTTGCAGCTAAACTAATTGTGCCATGTCTGGCAAGCATGGTAGTTATCCAATGCTGTCTTGCTAACACACCTCAGTCCTGATGACAACCTTCCCACCTGCTTAGCTTACACTCTGTTCACTGCCAGATTCCAGGGACCCTTCCTTAGGGTGCAGGACAGCATCAAGGAATCCCATTTGTCAGGTTTTCACAGCAGCAAACACAAAAACACCAGTCTCACTATCCTGTGCTCCCACATAGGAGTTACTGCTGGCAGCAAGCCAAGCTGATCAGCATCACAGGTAATTCAAGCCATTTCCATTCGGCAAGAATATTTTTCTTCATCCTATCTATGATGCTGTATCTTAGCAACATATATAGGCTAGAGCAGTCAAAAAAAAGGAGGTGTTTTGTTAGGGGAGAAAGTCCTATTTCAGTCCTGTTCTTACCTTTCTTAACTTGCATTTAAGGCATTAGTAGCATGAGAAAACTGAAAAGGGAGCTGTGACAATGACAGGAAATCGTGGATTCAGCAACAGAGAACTCATTGCTCTCCCTGGTCATGAAGAGGAGGTGACTGAGAGCTCCCACTTCATTATCTTGGTGAGGGTTTTTTTTTGTTTGGGATGGGATTTTTTTGTCTGGTTGGTTGGGTTTTAGTATTAATCATATCAATTAAGCTACTAGAAGTTCTCCAGGAAAAACTGGATAAAACTCACTGCCTGGAAGATGGCTACCAGATGTAAAGCCAAACTGCTGCACCAGGGAGGCAGCAAGGTACTGGGGGTTTTTTGTGAGAAAATCATTCCTTATTGTACACTTTGTTATCATTTTCTAGCCAAGAAAGGCTTTAAGACTGGCTTTAAAGAGGGCCTCGTATTTCTGGAAGCATGACAGATGTTGTGTCCCACCCTAGGTCACCTGCAAAGAGCCCCCAGACTGCTGTTGGTAACTTTCCCAAATGGCAGCTGAGTAAGACTGACTAATAGTCAAAACAGGCAAGCTTTCACTATTGTATCTCGAGCAGGCTGGAGGTCTGCTGTGGGGGAGAAAGAAGCCTCTGTTGGCATTTACTTTTTATTTGGATGACCTTTGAGATGCTTAGCATTTATGGGACAGCCTGGACTGAGCAGAAAAACACAGCTCAGGCACTTCCAGGTAGTTTGGATCCTACAACAGGATTTTTGATTTTTCAGTTCTGTCTGTTCCTGGCCACCTGCTTGCCAACAGAACCTGCCTATTTATTTTTACATCATTATTTTCTGCTAATAAAGTTGATTTTAAAACTATGAGAACCTACACTAATAACAATAATGACAAATTGGATTCTGCCTCTGTCCCCCTCCTCCTGAAGTTTGCTATTCAAATGTACAGAACTTACGTCCAAGGCATGGCTGGGTATTTATTACAGCATGCAAATGATTGCTGATTCCGGGCTGCATACAAGCTAAATGAAAAATTATTACTCATTTGCAATTATTCCAGGAAATCTTGAGTAGCTGCCAAAATAATATAACAGCTGGATAAAAAGAGGGATAGGATCAGTTTAAGCTGGCACTCAGGCTGAAGAAACTCATGCAAAGTCACAGCCATGGGTGTCTGGAAGACTCAGCTTTATCCCACTGTTGAGCTGGTGCACAACAATGTGCATTGTTACGTGCTAACAACATCTGCCCAGAAAATGAGTTATTCCTCCAGTCTCCATTATATTTGAGCTGTTGGAGAACACCAAGTGCCTCTAGAGCCACAGATCAGCAAAAACAACACCACATCAAAATCAGAACCTTGGTAGATTTGTTAATCAAGACACTGTTGTTGATACTAACCCAGGTTAGAGATTATACAAGTGGAGTTTATTACAAACACTGTGACTGCACAAATAGAGTAAGATGTGGAGAAAGCTAAGGCTTAAGTCATATCTTATGATGCCTTAGGATCTCCCTGGATAAATCCTTTTCTCCTCATGCCTTTGCTCATTGATGTCTACCTTCTGGACCACCAAACTTTCATCTCCAGGTGTGCTGTCAGCTAGCAGGCAATGGTGGGAGTGATTAAATTGGAGGTTGAAAAATTCATGTGAAACTTGCTCACTTCTAATGAACAATAGAGAAATAATTTGAGCTGTATTTAACTGGTACAAAAGAAAAGTGCTTATAAGTTAGGCATTAGAATCAAAATTACACCTAAGAGCAAAGCTCCTGGCTTAGCACTATAAAGTACATGCCATTAGTCCAGGGAAAACCCTTTTCTTACAACTCCGTCATTGGTCTATTAAGTTGCCTCTTCTGCTGATAAAAGTGCATTCCATGGTCTCACTGGTCTGTGCATATTCCCAAAGTCTGGTGCTGTTGCTGGCAAAGCTTTATTATATTCCTGCATTACATAGAGCACTGTGCAAATGCTAAACAAAAGAAAATGGCATCCAACTGCTAACAAAGACATGTTTGGTATTCAGATTTCCCCCTTTCCCATAGCCAAAGTGGCAGTCAGACAAAGGCTTCCTCTGAATCTTTGCTCGTTGTGTGAAGCACAACTCAAACAATCACCAAATGGTATTAATCACGGCCTTCCATAGCTCTATAACTAATGTCTTTAAAGTTATGCTGCATGCTAAATATAATTTTCAGCAGCTGAGAACTGTGAAACCGATACAGCCCTCATCAGAATGCTAAGGGCTGCATTGCTTTAAAACTCTCTCCATACTCAAACAGTTTCTATGCAGAGACGTCTTCAAGAAAAGTCAGAGGATTGCATGTTTTAATAGCTATGGAAGTATTTTATTCCCTTTGAAAAAAAATATTTGGGTTCATGTTTATTAATTTCCAGTACTCAAAGTCAAAAAGAACATTCATATATTTGGCCAGAAGCAATGCTTTGCAAGAGCTCAAGATGCCAGAAAGTTATGCTTGATCAACAGTAGGTGCCCAAGGGAAGTATTAAATCAATAACTGTCAAGATTCCTCTATCTATAAATGCAGTTGGTTTTAGTAAACATGTGTTGAGTGGTTTTAATTCACCTAAGGAAAATATGTTGGAATTACGGTTTTTTATGTGTTTCTAGGACATGAGATCACAAATTGCCAAAGAACTTTGGCACAATTAAAAGGAATGAGAGTCAGACAGATACTTCAAACACTAGTCAGGGCAAATTCTGAATGCTTGCCAAGTGAAATGCAATTGATCAGGGTCTGTGCACTACTTACTAGTGAGAGATGACAAAAATCTGTCTTAGGAATAATTACTGAAAGAGACAGCTGTGGGGTGGGACACAGCATCGGCCTCATATGATCTGCATACAAGAAGTCATTAATATAGAATTACATCTGAGATACAGTATAGTCATAAGACTGAGGGACCTTCTCTCAGAGTTCCTTTTCTCCATCAAAATGAACCATAGAATGCTTCTATTATTTCAGAGGCTCAAAGTTATTCCTAAGGGCAAGAACTAGTCAGCTATGTCATACTCTCCCCAGGGAAGCTGTGGAAAGCCCTCTGGCTTGATGCAGACAAAGAAAGGAAAAAGCACAGCACAGAGAACAGCCCAGCATTGGCTGGTAGGTTGAGTAGATGACCTGATGGGTCTTTTCCATCTATAATTTTCTTTCTGTGGCTTCAATACTGAAGGCCTTGTGGACATCCACACTGCTCTTGCTTTCCTGGAAGCTTTAATAAAGATCTGGTTTGGAACTCAGAAATACAACTAATACCACTGAGGAAATGATTCTAGTATGGGGTGAGAGGCAACAAGAATGCCAGTGGGAACATGTCCCATCATGCTAGTTTGGTTTATTCTGGCCTTTAACACCGGGATCCCCTGAAACACTTGCATCAATGCATTCTAATTGCAATGGCTGTCAGCACGCTGCTTACTTCAACACAGAAAAACCCTGGTGCATAACCAGTTATTGTACTATTTACCCAGCATAGTGTTTGGATTTATAAGCTCCCATGTCTGGCCTGGTCCCAGTTCATTAGGAGATGCAGAAACTAATCTAAATATCCCCAGCAACAAACATGTCAGTATTTCTTCTCTACTCTTCACCTAGTCCATGCCTACCAGAAGCCTCTTCACTATAGCACATCCACTTGTACAGTTGGTACAAGCTCACAGAAGCTCTTTGTCAGGTTTATTCATCAGTCCAAAGACCAGACTTTCTACTTTACCCTGTTGCCACTGGAATTACTTAAGGGGCAAACACAGTTCCAGTTCTACCTCAGAGTACTGCAGGAAGATTTGCAACCTCTCGTGTCACGCAAAACTTGGTCACTTGCTTCTCCATGGCAGATACATCATAAGCCCCTAAGGCAGAACCAGTCTGTGAGCAGTTTCTCTTGGTCCTTGGAGCTGAGTTCCATGGGATGCAGTCAGATTTCCAACAGTTTTCAAAGCCGAAGGATATTTTGCCAATACGTTAACTAGATGAAATATGGTAGAATGCAGCCTACAGCAAGTGAGATCTGAATCTAGAAATCTGGCCTTTGGAGGACTGGTGGTACCAGAGGAATATTCTGACTCAGCTGAAGCAACTTCTCAGATCTGAAGGAAACTTTGCCCAGTGGGAACTCACAGCAGGTCACAGCTCAGTTTCTCATGAGATTGGCCACATCTGTTGTCTTTTATGCAAGAGAAACACTTCATTAGGGCCCTATGTAACCTTCTGTTGGGCAATACTGGGCACTCCTGGTTTCATCAAAAGATGAATCAGTGGGTTCCATTATTGCTTCATACCTCAACAGTAAAGTCTTGGGTGGGTTCTTGGACAAGAATCTTGGCTCTGAAAGACATGTTTGATATGGTAGCCTTGGACACAGCCATACAATAATTCAAGCACTTCTTACAAAGCACATGTGTTTACTTACATCAATAAGCATAAAATGAAAGCCAAGACTTTTGCTATAGTATAAAATAAAACACCTCAACACTATTATATCTCTTGGAATTTGGGGGGATCTACACAGACAAATGTACCCCTGCTATGCGACTTAGGAAAATATCTTAAAATCCAGACCTTTCCATGTGGTGCAGAATGCCCCCATGGGAAAACCTCCTCTAGAACTGAAAGCTGACTGTAAGGGTCCACCACAGGCCAGTATCCCTGATATTCAGTGAATCAGAGTGCACACATATGGAAGGTAGAACAGACTCTGGCACTCAGTAACATTTAAGTTGCTCTTTTTAAAGGCCATGTTGGTATATTTTTGAATGTTTCTTATGAATATAGCAGTTTATTTCTTGGCTCTATCACAATCCAGTTTACTCTCCAGAGTAAATTTGAAGTCTGAATGCATTAGAAAGCACGAAGAACACCAGGCTGTTACTAATGAGGCTGTCACTACAGAGAAAAGTTCTTGGTGCTGAAATAGTTCTGTTTGTTCCCATTCTTACCTTAATGTAATATTGCTGCAATATTTTGTGCTCCAGAAAGCACCAGAGACTGTGGCTTCGCAGCTCTCTCTTTCTGCTAAATGCCTCACACAGATGACACACCCTACAGTGCTGGGCCTGAGCTTGGGAACATCTGCCTGTTCCAAAACCCAGAGTTCCCACATAACTACATAATTCGCTGCTATCGAGTTACTGGGCTAGCCACAAATTGACTAATGCAACAGTCATCAAGGATCAGGAGGCTGGAGCATGAGTGCTTAAATTTCAGGGGAGGGTGATTTGTCCTTTAGTATCACAAACACATTATTGACACACAAATGAGAAAAATTCCCCATCTGCCAGCCATGAACAGTACAAAAAGAAAAGAGAATCTACATATAGCCTTTAATTTGCAGTGATGTACCCCAGAGAGGGCCTTCCAAAATCTCCAGTGATGTTTGTACCATGGGTGCTTCCCCAGCTGTGGGGAAAGGCCAAGGACAGGAGAGCAGCTGGGCCTTGGCACTGCAGAGATTTGCCTGCCTTACTGTAACTGAGGAATATCTTTCTCAGTTTGGATATCACTCCCTCTCCCTTAGTGTTTTCAGCATACAAACTAAACAGCAACAGCAGTCAAGAGCAATTCCTTTTCCCCCACATGCCTCACTGATAAAATAAAGCTTTTCTGAGAAATCCTTTCAGTCTTGGAAAATCATATTAGTCTTTTTCTAAGCTAGAAGGATCTTCTGAGTTGCTCCTTAAACTTAAGCTTCACATGACTCTTTGGTTATTCCTCATAGACTTTTAGCAACCAAACCAGCCAATAACCCACAAAGAGAGACTGTGTTCCATATATAACAACAGGTTAGATTAGAGGAGAACAGAACTTACGACTTCAGTAGTTTAAAATCCTGAACACAGTGATCATGTCGTCTTCTTCAACTCAGCAATGCTACAAGCACTTAGGAAGCAGGGGAATGAGAACAGGTTGTAATTATTGGCTGCAGCTGTTTGCACCAGCCAGTCTCCTGGTAACTACCTTTAATTGCCAGTGTCACAGAATCACAGAATGCTTTGGGTTAGAAAGAACCTAAGGATTACCTAGTTCAAACCCCCTGCCATGGGCAAAGACACCTAGACCAGGATGTTCAATGCCCCATCCAAAACTCCTCTGGGCAATGGTGGTGGTGATCTGCAAATGACTGCAAAATAAAAGACAGTCTGAATTCATTGATGGGAAACTAGTAGGGAGAGTTCATTGAAAGTCTGCCTGTGCTCTTCTAGAGCTGCTCATCCACTCTGTAGTAATCTGTTTTCTGAAAAGAGTTTTCTAAATGTTAAGCCACAATATCTAAGCTAGGAAGTTATTTTACAACAGATCATCCTTCTCTAGATACCACAATACCAGCATTTGTTCATATTCCTTGATTTGCATAGTAATCAGTGAGGAATGTAGTCCTAGAACTGTTTTTTCTCCAGCTAGCTGTTGTATTCACTACATTATTTTATCTTTTTCATATGAAAATGCTTATGATTTCATCTAGAATGAATTTATTGAGTCTGCAACCAAAACTCATCTTAGTGGCATATGTAAAAAAAAAAATTTTGGAAGAGGTAATTATTTAACACCATTGGACTGCCTCTGTCTGGGACAGAGAGGTTTTTATTGCTCGAGGTAAGCAAATAAACGTATTATGCTTCCCAAATCCGGCAGAGACAATAGACTATAAAGGTTTCATGTACTTACTGTCAAATATGTTTCTTTCTTTTTATTCCTTCACTGTCTCACACTTTGCAATTGCCTCTAGTTTCTGAGCTACCACCAAGAGACATTTCATATGCCTGTTTATATTAATACGCCGGCACGCCGGCCGGGCTGGGGGGGCCGCAGCTTGGTCCGGAATGTCCAACACAAAGGGAGAACGCCCTGTGGCACCTCGGTGCCTCGCTAGCCAGCCTCCCAGCCCGTGCGGTGCAGGGCACGGAGCCCAGCGTGCCTGGGGCTTGTGGATAGCCCAGGCGTGGCCAGAAACAGATGAGCAGAGGAGGCCCTTCGGCCGGCGTTCCAAGGGTTTATTGTAGAAGCTCCCAGGAAGGGGACTGGATGCGAAGAGGACAAAATAAGAAACTGAGGGGCTGTTTAAAGGGATACGGGGAAGGGGGTGGGATGGCATAGCAGGGACCTATAGGAAGAGGAGAAAGGTGGGACAGGCCAGGACACCTTCCCTTAGGGGACACAAGGGGTGTCTGTCAGCGGTAGACCGAATGCCCCTCAGGAATCCTAGGAATTCAAAGGCAGAAGCCATCTTCACAGAAAAAGGTTTGTACTCTTTGATACCAGCCCACCAAACCTCCTGTTCTGGGCTCCGTGGCCCCCTGGTTGGTTTATTCACCACAACACCTGTTTATAAACCATTTAGTTATTTGAGCTCCTCAAGCTCCCAGTGCCATAAACACAGCTCACCTTTTCCCACCCGTGTATATATCCACCAATGTTAACTGTTCTGTCTTAATGTCTTGAAGATAAGTTGAGGCTAAAAAGTTAAACCAAGTCCCAGAATAGATTGTAGACACACAGTCTCTTTCTGCCAGCTCTGCAAAAGAGAAAAAGCAAGCACTGTTTGTTTTGTGCTTATACCTGAACATGCAGTACAGAATTAATAGATCAGTTTATATTCCTATAATTCCTGAAAAGAAATTTGTCTTCATGCCACCCGCTTCTTCTGACCTGAAGGGACCAGGTCCTGGGGAAAAGTGTGAAGGAATTCACAGGCTAAGCTGGGTGGCATAGTTTTGGGCAGTGTTTCATTCCTTAGAGCACTGATTCTGATGCCATGTACAGTCAGCAATCTCTGAAATGACTGTAAAAATCAAAAGGAAACACTGTACATTCAAAGGAGCAAAAGGGAAAATAAAAATAATGGATTAATTTTCAGAATCCAACCTGATAGGTATCTGGCTCTAAGCAAAAACCTCTATAGTATCATACCACAAAGTGGTTGAAGGGCTTTTTTTTTTTTTAAAGAGACATTTACAGCACTTTACGGGGGAAAAGAAAGGAAGCAACAATTTTTCTAATTAGCTTCTATAATGAAAGGGAGGAATGGAAAGGAACCTCTCGTATAGCATTGAGATTAAAATTGTGTCAAGTCTAGTTCAGTGGAACTTTTTCCATGGTTACTATAAGCCATGAGCTAACTTTAATACTCACTGATGCTTTCTATGTATATGTACTTAAATGTCTTCTACTAAAACTGCAAAGCCCAAAGCCACTGGTCAGCATCAGCCAGACTGAAGTAAGAGATAAATATCAACCAGCTGCTGAGTTCATAAATGCCTTTCAGGAATGAAGGCAGAGAAGGAGAGGCTGAATTATTTGCCATCCAAATGAAAATAAGCAGGATGAGCTTCACCTGTATTAGACTGCAGCAAATGGGAAGGAGCTGCTACTGATTGTCCTTGTGGGGACCAGACCTGACTGAACCTT
This sequence comes from Callaeas wilsoni, assembly GCA_013398955.1. NCBI lineage: Eukaryota > Metazoa > Chordata > Aves > Passeriformes > Callaeidae > Callaeas > Callaeas wilsoni. Next base: position 79,438 of record VWPU01000302.1, on the reverse strand, counting down.
GGCTCTTCCTACATAAAAGTCTTGCCTTTAGGCTGTCAGACTGCTCTTTTTTCAGATTTGAACTCCCACCCCAATATTAGTGTTGAAAGAGCTCCATATATTAGAAATCCCACAGCATAGTTTAGAGATGACCTTACCTGTGATCAGTGGGAGGGCAACTCTAAAGAAGCTGTCAAAGAAAAAAATGTTTAAATCAAAAAATAGGGGAAACCTTTCAGCTTAGCAAATAGTAAGGTATGAGAGAGTTGTCAGAACAAGAAACCAGTGGAATAGCTCTTACATAACAGCAATTAACTTCTTTAGTTGATCTTACTTGTTAATTTACTTAGGTAGATGGCAAAATATTGTCACTAGAGGTCATGTGTGCAGGGGTGATGGGAAAGTGTAAGAGCAGGAGGCAGTTAAATGGTTGTAAAAGAGGTGGACATAATATGACAGTGCCAGGTCCAGCTAATGAAACTGCCTGAATTTATAGCTGGATAAAATATGTTAAGTTATGGGTCATTTGAGTTCTCAAGTGACAGGTCAGATCTGGGGAGTGGCAAGCACAGCGTCATTATTGAAATAAGCATTGGCAAGCTTGTCTGCCCTTATGTTTAATAGCATTTAATTTTATAAGCAGTTCTAGATGATAGCAAGTGGCTGTTCAGTCAATTAAATGCACACAAAGAAGGACTCTGGAGGCTGGATTACTGGCACCGGGTCGAGGCATTACGGGGTGGGTGGGACATCTCTCCATCTCCATACATAAAAACTTTTATTTGTATGTTACTTGTGCTCTGACTCTCTGGGAGCTCAGAGCAAAACTCCACTGACTTATGAAATTCTGCTTCTGTGCCAAAGTATCTGCACAGCACCTATCTCACACCCAAGCCTGTCAGTACTGCCAAAGTGGTATTCTCATATCTATCCAAGCACATCCATCTGAGCAGGACACAGGCTCAGCTAAGGAAGCACCAGGGCTCTTCTCTGCTCTTTGTTTTCCTTTCCTCTGCTGGAGCTGTGGATGGCTGTGTTGAACATGGGTGAGATCCCAGGGGCACTTTGAGAATTCAGGGTAAAATCTTATTCCAGAGAAATCAGTGGGAGTTTTGCCATTGACTTTGGTGGGGCCGGACTTCATTCATAAAGCGTTGACTGTTCTAATAGATTTACCAGCCCTGCAGGCAGCCCATGCAGAAGTGTAATAGATCTTGCACTCTTGCTTCTAGAAATGAATCCCCTGGCTCAGGCCAAGGTCTGCAGAGAGCAGCTTCCCTGTGCCAAGCCCTTCAGCTGGGAAACCTACCAAGCCAGTATTGCACTGTGAGTTTGCAACTGAGTGGGACTGACTTGTGCCTCCACCACAGGAGCATAACCGTATGTGCTGCCCAGCTCTGGGAAAAGCCAGAAGTGCCATGGAGGTGTAGCCCAGGTGGTTCTGCCTCCCACTGGGCTGGGCCCTCAAGCAATAGCAGCAAGGGTGGACTTTGCCAGCTTGCACCATGGCCAAGCTGGCCCTCATCAGCCTCAGCACAGAGCTGGCTGAAGCCACCATCTGAGCCAGCAGCTGCACAAGCAAAGGCAAGGAGCCTGGCTCGTTACAGGGCCAGGCCACTGCTGCAGCAGCCAGCACTGACCCTGTGCTAAAGCTGCAGAGGGGACTGTGGTCTGAGTGCTGCCTGCTATGTGTGCTGCCCTGGCACAATGGTCACTTCATTTAAAAAGGAAAAAAGGAGAGAGGGAATCCTGCTCCATTGTCCTACTGCAAGTGGAAAAGGGCTGAACTAATTCAAACCAAACTCTGAGCAGAAACTCCTCCCAGGCGGAGACATTTTTCTGTCAAGCTTCAGCCCCGGGAGAATTTTTACAGCTGAGCAATAAACTCTTGAAGCAGAGGTTAAGGCCCTCACTAGCTGCAGGCTTTTAATACAAGGAGCAGCACAGAGCAATGGGCACTCTTTAATGTGTAGGAATGTGTCAGACTGATGGGAAGCTGGATGTACAGGGGAAAGGACAGGGTTAATTACCATAATTGCCCAACAAACATTTCCTAATATTGTCACTTTTTACCCACAAGTTACAATTTCTGTTACTATAGAGGCAAGATGTTGATACTGGATTCATTTTCTGGGTTTTATTCCTTTTTGTCATTTTTCCCATGAACTAATAAGCCACAGTGGATTTGAAAGTATGAGCAAATGTGAACACTATACAAAGCACTTTTATGTTCTATTGACATTTTCTTCCCACCCTAATAATTTAGAGCTGTTAACATAAAAAAAAAATTAAGATGATCATACTTCCCATCACTTTCATTTCCCATGTTTATGAAGGAAGAATTGTGAGTAATTTCCCATAGTTATTGTTTGCAGCACAACACATGGTCTCAATTACTGGGATAAGAAACACAGAGAGGGTATTGGTGAGGATAAATGATTTATCTGTGCGTTTCATTCAAAATTCATTTTCCATGCCATAGTTTGTATTACTTTGATCAACATCATCTTCTTATTTGATTTTATAAACATAATTCAACTATTCTGAGCAGGACCTTTGGTCACAAGAGATCAGTTTGCTGACATATTTCTGGAGCAGTGAAGCATAAGCAGAGTGATCCTGCACCAAACTTACTTTCTGATAAAGGTATCTGGCCAAGAAGGGCAGATCTGGACAAATCTAGAGTAATGGAACACAAAATAACCCTTGGATTTGACTCCAAGTAAATAAAAAGGGACAACAGCTAGTGTCAGGATCCATTCCCACAGAGAACATAATTCCATGCATTAATATGTACCTTCTTTCTGGCACTTGGAGGTCCTTCACTCGCCTTTGCACTACTGCCTTGAAAATGCCATTTCTGCATTAATGCCCTGAGTGGTGTCAGGCCCATAGCTGAAGCACGGGAGCTGTCCCTAGGCAGCTCTGTGACAGCCTTGGGGCACTTTGCTCCTGCTGCTCAAGCACAGACAGGTACCATTGACATGTGGCTGTGCTGAACCAGCACATGCTATAAAGAAGCAGCTTCAGCACAGATCACAGCAGCTGGGATGTGGCAGAGTAAGTGGATTTATCATTCAGGGCTTGATTGTGGCAGGAGATTTGAAGAGTACGTCTGGCTGGGATGGGCACTGCTGAGACTGGCAGCAAATGATGTTTGGTTAATTGCAGATTTTGCAGGGGTGAGGGTTCAGCTGACCCCAAAGACAGCATTACATTCTTCTTTTTTTACCCCGCCTTCGCAGCTGGTGCTCAAAGACAATGTTCAGCTGCTTCTCTTGTAGGACTGCTCTTTGTTAGAGATCATGCAGGACATGAGATATTTAATGCTTAGGGGGCTGATGGGGAGGTCCCCCTGCATAAAGCCTTTACCAATTCTCTATTTTTTAAATAAATTCCAGGCTGGTCTGTGGGGAACTTAAGACTTTGCTGTTTGTTAGCATAAATGAGCCCAACACAAATAGTTGGTCTTTTTGACCAGAGGGTTGTGCAACTCCGCCAGACTTGGCCTTCAACCCAGGCCTGGCAGTCACACTGGGACCCACAATTTCCTCCCATGGTTTTATCTGTGCTGCAGAAAACACGTTTGTTCCCAGCATATTTTGGGATATAGGAGTGTGGAGTTGGCCTACGTATGGGTCACAACATGATCTGTAGTAAATTCAGTCTCCTAAATGACATAATCATATTATAGGGAAAATGTATAACAGATTCACACAGAGCTGGCTTTGTTGAAGAGTGAACTTTTGAATTACAGTTTTGCTTCCTGCTTCCTTACTGTTGCTCTGAGCACACGTGTAGAGGATTTTCTCAGCCTTTTTTTCTCCCTTCCATTGCTGGGTGCTGCTTTCAGTCTTAAACCATGAAACACAGATGATACATGGTTTAAAGATAAAGAAGACCAGGTCTCTTCAGGACCTCCACCTATCCTTCACTGAAACTTTCCCATGCCATACAGCAGCTCTCATGGCGTAAGACTCCACCTGGGATTCTCCAGATCTGGCCTCAGGTGTATCATGCCACAGTTGTACCCCAACAGTGGAAACTGTTGCTGGTCTAAGACACAGCAGCATCTCACTTCTGTGGAGCTTTGATGTAAGAGTTCTACTAGCAGAGGATCTCTGAGCTTTCCATCCTTCGTTGTGGCTACTTCGTCCCAGTGCTGTGAGGACACTGAGATCTTGAAAAGGTACTGGGGCATCTATCTGGAAACATACTTGAAAAATGGAGGTAAAAACATCATAGCAAAAAGCTTTCTGTGAAGGGGATTCATGCCTTTGGCAAATACAATTTAAACATATGGAATGGGAAATCTGTTAAATTCTGTCTTGATCACTTACCTTTTTGTTTTCAACTCAATAAGTAAGGAATTATCTTTAAGGGCTTATTAATCTGCACACAATACTTGCTAAAGTCTCATAATGACCTGGACCTGATGGGCCTTTGTGGGGTTTTTCTCTTTGGTTCATTTGGTGACTTCGTACCAATCAAAGCCCCGTGTACTGCTTTGCAGTCATTGCTAAAGTGCTGGTTGGCTCAGGAGCATCAGCCTCGGGGAAGGCTTTGCATTAAGGCTGGCAGCCTGGTGCAGCTGAATACCACAAAAGCAGATGGCTGGTGATTCACAGCAGAAAGTCTGAGCAGCTGCCCTGCAGAGCCAGTGCTACTGTGTTGTTCATTCCCCTTCTCCACTCTTCCAGTTTCCTGTTTCAGCTTTGCACTGATGTGAATACAGACTGGGCCCCTCATATTCCTTGTCTGCTCTGCATTGACACCTTCCTCCTCTCTTCCTGCCCATCCCTTCTATCACGGCCTTCTCAAAGCAGCAGCAACTTGTGCAATCACCTTCTTCTCTGGACCTACCACTTACATTCCCAGTTCATATTCTGCCTAGTAGTTGACTCCAGCTCCTGCTCAAATATTTTCCATCTACAGTTTATGTTTGATTCAAAATGAATCTTGTAATAAAGGGGATTAATGATGATACTTTTTTTTTTAAATTTAAAAAGGTGACTTTGTATCGGAAGATTCCTTTAAAATGCCTGACTGAATCTAAAGAAATCTGCACTGTCAAATGTTTACAGCTCTTTTCCATCTTTATGGTATCTGTGCTATGGCAGAGCTGGCAGCACTGACAAGCTGAGATCCATAATCATGTTGAACACCTCTAGACTGAGAGAACTGGCATCACATCACTGTAAGGCTCAGCAATTCAGGTAGGAAGTCCATTTCCCCACTATGCCTGGGTGTGAGCCATGTTTAAATGCAACATGGGGATAAGAGCCACTGGTCTCATCTCCTGAACTTACTCGTTAATTCCCTTGTTAGCTGAATTTACTCCTCAAAATGCAAACATACAGTATGGACTGGATCTTTGTTGCATAAACCAAAGTTGAAGACAGCACACTCCAGGCTTAGAAATTGCACATGCAACTTCAAATTAAGAATCTGGGGAAGGCTTAATTATTTGGATGGTTTAGTGGAGCAGCACAACCCAAATCAGACCATGCACAGCATCACCTGCAGTGGGGCAACAGATCTCAATGCTGGTGCAGCATAACAGGCATGTGCTCAGTGCAGTGCAGGGCTTTGGGCTCCCACACTGTGAACCAGTTTCTGCATGATTTGTCTTCAGACTTACCTCTTTGCTCTGGTTGTTTTGTTTTTATAGTCTAAACTCAAAATCAAAGTGAAACTCAGCCAAAGTGCCAAGATTTCCTGGTTACAGGTTGAAACCAAGCAAAGAGTCCATGGTTGGTATGGTTTCAACCTAAAACAATAAATCATCTTTATTCACCTAAAGTTCATTCCAAATTTACTCAAAACTTGGCCTAGATTTGCCTGAAACTTGGCCTATTATTGCTTGAAACTGAGCCCAGCTTCAGAGAGGTTCATGAACCTCCACAAACCTGGCCCAAGTCTTGAGTTTGTAATGAAACCCAAAACCAGGGGAGTTTCACCTGGTTTGGGTTGGGTTATAGACATTTCTCATGGCTCTAGTATTTATTATGATTATAATAACAACACATTTATACAGAGCTGCAAGCACATACAGAGAAGTCCAGACAGCTTTACTACCTGTCCAAGCTCACCAGTTCAATCAAGTACTGAACTGGAGCTACAGTCAAACTCAGCCTCAGATGGGCTGCTTAAAAAAATAATTTCTCCTGGGTTGTCAAAGACCCCCCCCCAAAAAAAAAAATCACCCTGAAGCACCTCACACAGAAATTACAGGCATAAAGAATCAACCTCCAAAGAAGACTGAGTGGCAGCCCTGTTTTCTGGGCTGGTTCATCCAGCACCGTGAGAGATGAGCCAGGCAGGCTGGCAGAGCCCAGGTCCTGCTCACCAGCAGTGTCACTTTTGATTATCTCCATGCAGTCTGCTGGCCTGGATACTTTCCCAAAATCTTTTTTGCAGTGAATTACCAAGAACTGACACTGGTTTTGTTTGTTTTGTTTTTAACTGGTGCTGCTGCACCTGCAGTGGCAGCATCCCGAGTGGGATACCTATGGGAAGAGCCTCTCCAGGGGCTCCGTGCTAGGGCACGGGGTCATGCTCCTGGCTTTCTGAAGAGTGTGAGGAGTGGCCAGGGCTCCAGCAGGCTCCATCTGAGATGCATTTTCGTGAAGAGGGGCAATGCCCATGGCTTTATGACAGCTGGGGCTGACATAGCTGATGAGCCCCTGTGGCTTCTTGTCCTCCTCTCCAGGGACACCTCAGTACTTTGGAGTTATTCCTGGCAGAACAGCCATTGCCTATGAGCTCTCCCAAACCAAAACATCTGGTTCTCAGTTCCTGTCCTGTAAAACACGGATGACAAACACATCCCAACCTCATAAGGGTGTAGCGAGGAACATCCTACAGCCCTGGGAGCCATAGAGAAGCTCATAAACAAACAAACCTGCAGATGTGAGAGCCAAGCCAGGGAGAGGGCTAGGCCAGCGCTGCTGCCACGTGCAAGGGACAAAGGCTTATCACAGGGTGACTTTGGCCTGGAAGTACCAAGATACAGTATCTGTCTAGACTCTTCAGACAAAACCACCTACATTTCTATGTGCACATATGGGCACGTGTCTAAGCAGGCTGAGGACGTGAACGGGCAGCAATGGCACGCCCTGGACTGGCTGGCACCAGCACGGGGCTGCAGCCCAGCTTTGCCAGCACACTCCCACTGGTCAGGCAGCCTGGGCCTCCACAGACACGTCCTGCCACTGCTGCATGGCACTGTAGAAATAGAAAGGAGAGCCCAAAATACAAAAACACTTTGTTGACCTTTCTGGCCCCAAGGTTCCTCTCTGGAACTCAATGGGAAGCTCATAACTGAGAAATTGGCTTGGGCGTGATATTCCTCAAAAGCATTTGTTATGAGGGTGTGAAATACTTGGCAAGTTTTAAAGACAACAGAAGCAGATTGTTGGAATTTGTCAGAGCTGAAGTCATTGACATCTTCAACATTTTTGCTGCACAGAAAGAGGGTCTCATCTTCAGGCAAACCGAAGCACACAGCCCACTCCAGGGGGATCAGGCTTCAGAGTCTCCAGGAGCAGCACCAGCCTTGGTGAAGCGCTCTCTGAATGGGGCTGCAAACAGAGCTCTGCTGCCGACCACCTCCACCAGCCTGGCACCAGCAGTGCCTCTGCCTGCTCTGAGAGCAGCCTGGGCACGTCCCCTCTGTGGGGTGCCCTGCAGCACCCACCTGGGGACCCGCAAGGGACAACAGAAGCACAAAGCACCAGGGCTGGTGCAGGACCAGCACATGTGAGTGAAGCAGAAGCCACATGCATTGGGCGCTTTGGGCCACTGAATTACTGCAGCATTCTGCCCTCTCCCTATTGCTTTCCCTCTTGCTACTACTGCAACATCTGCAATCATTTACATTTCCATTGGTGTAAATGATGGCATATTTTGCCCCAAATCACACCTGTCTGCTTGCCCTGTCTTAAGTTTTCACAGCATCCTGGACCAGCACGATCCTGCAGGTTAATGTGATGTCCCAGACCTGTGGTGCCGACGCGCAGTTTGCACACAGAGCCCTCCACGCAGCTCTGTGTAACCACAGGAGCTCACACAGGGGCTGCACAGGTTTTTGCAGGCATCCAACACGCTCAGGCCACAGGCAACAACTAGAAGCTCTGGATTTTCTGAACACAAGGGTTTTAGCCAAGTGCTATTCTGCCAAGATTGTGATAACATGAGGGCTTACTCTGGGCAAATACTCTGGTAGGACACTGCCAACCCAGATTTACTGGATTAATCTGGTGTACATCATATCTTGGCCTTAGCTTCTGGCCACTCCTGCAAGCAGAATAGCTGCAAGATTTGCTCTGGGGAGAGAGTGAAGCAGACAAGATCCTGAATTCAGATGTCCCAGATTTTGAAGCTGGTGTGTTCCATTAGCTCCTGTCCTACCTGGCACAGGGCAGCTGGGGGCACTGAGAGGGGTGCACAGCTCCTGCTGCTCCAGCCTCATCCAATGCTGAACTCTGGCTTCCCTTCTATAACTGAAAAGACTGTGTTCTCATCACAGTGAAGTAAGAGACACTCTCTCCTCTTCATCTGGTGCCTACTCAGAAAGTAGCACGACGACATAAGCTGTTAACCTTGCTAATTTGGGCAGAGACCGTCAGATCCACAAGAGTACTGTGAGGCTTTCATGGTTCAAGTGGCCATTCTTTCACAGCCAACATCAACTTCTAAAAGTGGTGAGAAAGCTTTTGCAATGCCAGTGCCACCACCCCCAGCTTGGCCTAGAGCAGCAGGTTTGGTGCCCTGTGATGCACTTACCTGTTGTGGTGTTGCTGGCAGGGACTGGCGGTGCCAAACTCGGGCCCAGGAAGGTGCAGGCAGCTGCTGGACATGAACCGGGCATCTTGCTCTCCAAACAGCTCAGGCCTGTCTGTGCTGAGGAGTCTTGGCCTGGTTAGCTCTTCCAAAGCACAAAGCTGAACTTGAATCACAGCATAGGATATTTATCTTAGAGAAGACCTGAGTATGACCCTTCGAGACCTGCCATAAGAAAGCAAACACTTGGGGTTCTTTGAAAGTCAGCTTAAAAGAGAGACTGTGGAAACAGTGGTGTTCTGCCAAAATACACGTGGGCTGTCAAGTTTACAAGATACTGTTACAACACACAATAAGAGAATGATTTGCTGTGTACAGTAACAAGCCATCTTTGTGAAACTCTTAACCAAAAATTAGATTTATTATCCATGCAATCATCTATGCAGAGTCATATGCACAATTGCAGTGGAGGGAAGCCACACTTATTTCAAATAATTAAGCATTTTGCTATTTCCTTGAATTTGAAAAATATTCTTTAATTGCAAAAGGCTACACATTTAGAAAGACCTCTGCTTCAGTCTGTCTAGTGCTTAGAGTCATTCTGGGGTCCCACTATCAAATTAAATACAGCAGATTATTTCAAAATCACATGGCAAGTTAAAAACCACTTTTTAATTGCAGGTTTTGTGCAATGTTATTGTGCAACCTTTGTGCTTCACTGAGACACCAAGGAAGCTGCAGAAATTCAAACTAATGGAAATGATCATACACATACAGCAACTAAAACCGAAAATTATATATCAGTTAAAGGGCACTGCTGCAAAGAGACAGATGAATTATGTATGAAAAAGTGGATTTTTACGTGCAGATTGGTACAGCAAGACTGGGTTTTCCATTTTAAAATGACTAAAAGAGCTACTGTCAAGATTTCTTGTTTCTGAAGCATAACAAAGGCAATTTGAAGAACTGTGTGGGTGATGCTGGGGCTGCTGGAACACAGTCAAAGAACCTTTGGCATCATAAGGTGTTACATAGAGCTTAATGTAAACCAACTCCACTGGATAGACTCCTGACAGGTCTTTCTGAAATCATCCTTTGCAGTTCCTCTCAGTGTTTAGGGGCTGAGAGAAAATACTTAAATCATACACTTACCTATAAACTAGACAATCATGCACACTGGCACTAAAAATCATTCCCAATCTGCTGATACAAGAGTGCCATTTACAACTGTAAAGTTCTGATTATATCTTGCCATAGTTATGCAACATGTGGAAAAAATACACTGTTCAACATTTTGGCACACTAATAAATAAAATCCAGACATGGTCTATTAAAAATATCAAAGTAATCCTGTGCACAAGCTCCTTTTTTATATAGTTATATTTGTTATGCAGAAGAAATCACAGAGAGCTGAAATCTAATTACAGAAAATAATACAATTTGAGGTGAATTATAGGAGTACATTTCCTTTCCAAAGCTATTATAGCTCAATATATGTTCCCTCTGTCAACTACAGTGCTGTCCCAGCAGCAGTTCCAGCACTTCTTTCTTCCAGATTTTATAGCATCACACCTCAGTACAATGTTCTGCTGCTGCTAAAAGATACACCACGGCATTTGCATATACAAGAACTCCCACATCATTGAGTAATTCGCTTGATATTAAAACCCATCTACAACTTGTGATGGCTTCTGGTGTTGGATTATTCCTCTGTTATCACTCTTGTGTTATTTGACAGTAACTGTTGAAGTGGAGGTAAAAGAATGGAGTATCTTAAGGCAGTTTTGGCAAACAAGACTTTTCACACTTAACTGTGTTTTCTGTATAATGATTTAACATCCACTTCCGCATGTTTTGCTATCAAATTACTTATTGACAGGACTACTCAGGTCATGTCATTGGAAATGTTCTCACTTCCTTTCTGGAGCCAAACAGCAACTTGAGAGAGGTCCACTGGTGTTTAGATTTGTGAAGGTTTCTGTACTTCTTCTGTTCTTCCTTTGCATGAAGAATGAACAGCAGCAGCTCCTTCCAGGAGGAATCACCTGGACACACAGACAGATACACAGACAACCCGACTGACAACACCTGAAGTATAGGAATGCAGTTTATCACCCTTTTAGCAAGAACACAAGGCCACAGAATAAACTAAAAAAAAAAACTGTTTTATTGTGACATTTATGACATTGAACCCTTGTTGATATGAATGACTATGGGTACTCTTGACATGTTACAATATGTCATGGTGTAGGATGGCACTGATTGTCATCTGACTTTTGAGAATGTTTAATGGTCCCTACTGACCTCAGTGCATTTTGGCAAGTCACAGAAACTTTATCATCAGGTTTGTGTATACAGTTAACAAGTAGTTGGTCTTATAAGCACCATTACAAACCCTCACATTAAGGGTATTATTAATCTAGTTTACAAATGCTTCATTGATAAAAATAGCATGATTACAGTATACACACACTTAATTTACATGTAATGTATTATAGGCATAACTGAGATAAACTACTGAGCTAACTTTGGTTGATTGAAGTATTTAGACTGAATAATGGCAATTTTGGCTTCTAAGTTGTGTAAATATTACAGTGCATTTATAAATCTAGGTTGAAAATTTACTAGCACCAAATGGATATCATAAGTGGCTGACCTAGTAAGTTGTAGTTGGAGAAGCGAAGTTTAAGAATTACAAAAATAGAGCTGTCCATCAGTTGAAAGCACATTCTTGTACCTCTGCTGAAATGATGACATGTCTCAGCATCAGTGGCCAACTTCCAATGATAAAAGTCCCAGTTTTCAAGATTCAGCATATCAAGGTAGCTCAGCTACACGTAAAAGCCTGAGAAAGTGGTAGTTTTGAGCTCATGTATTCATCCTGTACCTTGTTTATGTAATAATATGATAGTGCTCGTTCATACAAATGTACTCATGTAAGATTGTACCTATGATATGGAGAATCTGATTGGGAGGAATATTCAGTCCTACCTATCTATCTTTGGTTTAATTATTTTGTCTTTGGTTGATGAATTAATGAAGCAATATCTGAATTTTCATTTTCAGGTTATCTCCCAGCTCACCACTGAGGTAGTCTTTGTCATGTTTTGCTTCAAGCTGGTTAAGTTCCTTCTTTTTATAGAGTGGAATACTACTGATTTGTAATGAATAATTTCCAGGCACTGGCTTCTTCTTTGTGAAATGAAGGTAACTTATCCCGTCCTTCTTATTGATTCTAAAGAAACCATCTTCATTTCCGGAGTCAATTAAGTATCGGTTATGGTTTGTCAGTGTTGTGAGGGCAGGGAGCAGTTCCAGGATGCGATCTTTGTTGCTGAGATCCGAGATGTTGATGGAGAAGACCGCTGCTTTCTCAATATCCCAGCTGGCGAGACTGACTGGCGGCTCCAGCTCTTGCTGATCCTGCACAAGAACAAAGGATGTCAGTTGGCTTTGTCAGAGAGCGTTGCACACATGCCTGTGTGCACGTGTTTCTTGCCCAGCTCATTCATTACTAATTAGACAATTTTAAAAGGGAGGTTCTGTAACATCATCTGTCAAATCCACTATTACGGGCCTAGGACTCCTCAGGATGAAGCACAGTTTGTCACCACCCCTGTGTGGGTAAGAGGAGCCCGAGACGCGCGCTGGAAGTTTCTGTGCACGGGCCTCGCTGCCTGATGGATGAAGCCCCTGCGTGCTGGGAGCCTCCTGCAAAGAGAGCACACAAGGCACGCTGCTCCTCTCTGCCGGGGGAGCCGCAGGCTGAGAGAGCAGTGTGCGAAGGAGGGCAGGGTCTGTGAGGGAGCCACAGCATTTCAATGGGGATTTTCTGCTTTGCAAGGTTTGTTTGGTTTAAGTGTGGAGCCAGGGCAGCCTGCAGGTACAGCAGAGCGCTGGGAAAGCAGCCTCTCCCTTCACCTCTGACTGGATGGGAACATTTCAGACAGCAGCACATTAGCTGTAGCACTTTCATTTGGAAAGCAAGGGAAGCGCTACATCACTTCTGAGACAAAAACACTACCTGACATCCAAAACCAGCTTTGGTCTACTTTAGGGTGTAGATTTTTCCTGAGGGACTATCTCTTGGCACATATTCTTCTGAGTCTAGCTTTCACAAGACAGCCACAAACTCTTTTCCCCCAGAAAGGGTCAATTACCTCTGCTTCACTTGCAGTTTCGTTAGTGCTCCTGCGCTTCCTTCCTCTCTTGGGATAGCCATTGATTTTACATTCATAACAAGCTTCTGGAGAGAGGGAGTTGTCATCCACTTCTCCACTGAGTGAAAGCTCTTGTCCTTGACCTCTGCCTAGCCCCACTCCAGAAACACAGTGTCTGAGGAAGGAAGAAATTCAAAATTAACTCCAGCGAGACATAGATCTTATCAAAAGCTGCATTTGGGGAACTGTAAGTACAAATAATTAAGCAATTATGTTGTATTCATTTCCTAGGAAAAATTTCTGCTAAAGTCAACAGACAAAATTCTCACTGAATCACAATGAGGCCACTCTTTATTTCAAGAATCTGCCTTCATTGGTTTTTGCCCAAGAGAGACCTGCCAATATTTAACAGTCTTAAAAACACAGGCTTAAGCTGTGAGTTGTTGTTAGCAATTTCTGTTATCCAGCCTGGAACACTTTTAAAGAGACCAATTTTCAACAACTGCTGAAAAATCTGAAAAGTGAGGTCTTTCATAATGCATCCTAAAGCTTTTAGTCACTTACAAAATATAAACCACAGTCTTTCTGCTTTCCATTTGGGTTTCTTGGTCCTATATGATGTACAGCCCTAACACACTCACTGGGGAAAGGGAAAATTGGTTTTATTGATAAAGCAGAAATTTATTAAAAAAATATTAATTTGAAACACAGAAGAATATGGAACATACAAGAACCTAAGAGCATACAGAGTTGTTATTCCAACCAGCAGGTGAAACCACTTGTATAACATAATTTCTTTTTGCAGCTGGTAGGGGGTGTTACTACTAATGTTTGTTTTGTTCTTCTTTAAGGAGAAAAGTGAATCACAGCAGGGAGTGCAAGCTCCCAAGTGACAGGCTCAGAGGACTTGGCAGGCTGCTGGGGTGTGCAGGAGAGGTGAAAGCAGTAGCTTAAAATAGAGGAATGAACCTGGTAGCCTTGACCAAATTTCAGTTTCAAGTATTAAACCCCTCCCTTTCCATGGTTACCCTTCCCCATCCTCCCTATCCCCCCAAATCTCCAAAATCAGTAGGTGCATCCAACTCTTGAGCGCCTTCCCAATCCCATCCCTCTTTAATTGCTGACAATCCCCCTGGTTCTGCTGCTCCACACTGCAAAGAAAGGAGTGGACTCTGTCCCCTTGGTATCTGTTAGTTTAAAATGAGAATCCCTTACCCTTGTCCTATTCTGAAGTAACCAGGTGGACATCCACAGACGTAGCCACCTTCAGTGTTTGAACAACCATAACTGCATGGGGCTTGTGCAGAACCGCATTCATTGATATCTTGGCAACCTCCACTAAACTGCTCATACTGAAATCCGGTAGGACACATACATTTATAGCTTCCCAAAGTATTGTGGCAGGATGCTCCTCCACAAATATGTGCACTGAGACATTCGTTTTCATCTGGAAAAGAAGCAGAATAGACCACGTTAACTTTTACCAGGTACAGTCCAGCCCACCCCCTGTACAGGTCGTGCTTGGCTGAATGTGCTGCCGCCCCGGACGGACACAGACAGCTGGGCTTGTTCTCCCCCTTGGCTGGGGCAGTGGGCCCTGGGACAGGACTACAGCCACACAACAGCAACGCTGGGGCTACTCTACAGAAGATGTTTCATGCCATGTCAGCTCATGCTCTGGAGAGCAGAGAAACAGAGAAGATAGCGCTTTTTTTCCCAGAAATAACTGAGAAGAATGAAACTTTGTGCAGCCAACAATCTGGTCAAGTAATCCCTTGTTCATAGTGCTATTCAACATTGAAGGAAAAAGAGTAAGGAATCAAGTTCTGACACCTTTTCCAGGCATTGAAAATTCCTCCCTACACATTCACATTTAAATATTAGATATAGGTAAGATACGGGAACAAGTAGTAAAGTAAAAATAAAAGCAGCTGTAGATAAAAAAGTCTGCTACATTCTGAACCAATCCTTTTCCAAACTTCCTAAGGGTGGCACTGTAGGAGTTTGAGGTCAGTTCAGGCTTATTTACTGAAAATGATTACTTTTTGAAATGAAGTTGGTCTCATTTCTGATGTCTGATGTGGGAAATTGCTTCGAAAAGTTCTGAATATTATTGTTCCCCATTTTCTGTGATAAATGCATATGTACATTGTGGGTGTGTGCACACACAAGAAACTCCATTTGGGAAGTACGGAGCAGCATCTCTGACCTCAACATCCAGGTTACAGGAGAACAAGTAATAAGTCAGAGCATTATTGTCTTTTTCCAAACAATGTGGGTCTTTGTTCTTTGTTTAAAAGCAGTATCTTTGCTTCTTGCAGCCTGATTCACGTCGTGGTGCACTGTGGAAGTGCCTGGGCAAGGGATGCAGTCACAGACAGCACAAGACATGGGAGGAACCAAAGCATTCTTCAGTGATTATCTAAATGTGTTGCAGCAACATAAAAAAATCCCTGAACGATTCATTAAATAGGCTAAAAAAGACACAAACTGTTTGCAGAGTTGGGATTGCCAAGGAATATGAAGGAATTGTCACGGAAAAACCTAGTACATGGATTCTTCCCCTGTGGTACAACCAGGAGATCTAGATAAGTATCTTAAGAATATACAGTTACAGACAGTAGGATGTGAACGTGTGCAGACCACAAGGTATTAAAACCTGGGGCTGAATCCTGTGTTCCCAGAGCCTGTAAGGGTTTGCCATTAATGCAGAGCGATGTTTCAGTGTTTGTCACACCTCACAGCAACTCTACCAGCATCATAAATGCTTGTTTGGGCCACAGGAAGTTACTGCACCAAGAGCAGATACGCTCACTTCACCACGCTCCACAGTGACTATAAGGGGGCACTAGTGAGATTAATCCCCATATTTTGGATAAGTGTCGGAAGAAAAAAGTATGAAGAAAAGAAAAAAAAAACGTTTTGGGACTGTCAGACTCTGCACAAGCTGTGCTGTCAGGCACCAGCCTTGCTCTCCTGTGCTCTCTAACACACAGCTCTGTCATGCTCAGCTTCAGCAGGAAGGAGAAATGCCATGAGGACACAGGGACCCAAACCTCCTTCCCTGCAGCTTTGGATTTCTGCCTGGACAGCCCCATGTCCAAGAAGGTGGAAGTACTGGCTGAGTCTTGCCCCAGCTGTGGCTCTCAGAAGAATTTTCCCTGGTGAAGTTTCTGGTGGACCAGTATTTTTGGTGCCAAAGCTGGCACATATCTTTCAGTGGGGCAAATAGTGCTTGTGCATTTTGAAACTGGTATTTCCTGTATAAACATAAACAGTAGTCAATGGGCTCAAAAGCTGGAATACCACTGTACACCTGGTGTGGAAATAGACTTAGTTAAGTTTTTTCACCCAGGAAGACCTGGAAACAGCCAAGATGTTTCACAAAATTCAGTGCTGCACTTTTTCAGATTCCACAGTGTCCTCCAGCAGCCAGACATGACAGTGCTGGTTTGTTGGGGGATTTTTATCCTCCTGCAGATTAAAGTCCAATTTAACCCTAAGCTCTGCTAATTTAATTAACATTCAAAACCCCCATATGTTTGTGTTCCCTCCTTGTTCCCTGTATGTTACAGGCATGGAGTGCTAGAGCAAAGCAAACGTCACAGCAAGGACTGCCTATAATGTCAGGAGGTTTGGTAAGCACGATTAGAAGCACAGACCTCCCTGGAGCACCACAGTGATAACAAGGCATTTTTATGTTTTTGAAAGCAAAGATAGCCAAACAAAAAGATATAAAGCCCTTTGTTCTCAAAGAGGCCATCAAACACATCTCTGGGTATCCACACAAGACTAGCTTGCATGAAGCCCATTAAATGTGATGAAAACTGCACATATCTGTCACTAGAGGAAAAATTATTCCTGTTTCTCTTGTTTGAATATGCTGTATACTGCACTGCTGCAACAGGCTTTTCCCATAACTGCAGCACAGGCAGTCCCATCTATGAGGGCTCAGAGACTTGGCATAGCCACAAAGTTTAGATAGGGAAGAAATAGGCATTTAATTCACCCGTGTATTTACCTATTAACATAAAGTTACGAGCACTAGCATTTGTCAATTATAACCAGAATCGTCCTGTAAGCACTCACTCTAAACTGTATCCCAAAGCTTTAAGAAAGCACCTTTAGATAGACAACTGCAGGTTTGCTCAAATATGACAAATTGTTAATTCTGTACAGAGGAGGGACTTAAACACAGGAGCCTTCCTGTAGGTGTTGTAAGAATGACAAAAGCACAGATCAAGTAGGATTTTAATGGAATTTGAGATGCTTGGGGCCAGAAGTTGAATTTTACAATTTAACAGTCCAAACTTGTAGTTCTGAGAGTGCCAGGCTCAATCCACCACCCACACTTAGGACTTTTGTCCAAGCAGAGACCATTGCAGAGCTGAGTAATATTTCCGTTGTTCAGACCACAAAATACATGAGTAACATGAGTTTCCTCAAAGTCAATACAACCTCTAGCACCCTCAAGGAGAGCTTTGTGCTTAAACACTTCTTGAACCAGGACATGGGCTCCTGTGTGCTTCATACCCACTCTGCCTTCACAGCAGACCACACTTGTAATGAAACTCTGCTGAACTTAGCAAATTATAATCAGAAAAAGAAGGTATGGCAAACTGCACCACTGGCCTTCACTTCTTGCTGCTAACAAAAGTAACATGCATTTTAAAGTATGAATTTACAAAAGTGACTTGCCAACACATTGGTTCCACTGGTAATGCTGGAGATATCCTTGTGGGCAGCTGCACCTGTATCCTCCAATTATATTTTGGCAGCCATGCTGACACCGGTGGTTTCCATCACATTCATCAACATCTAAAAGGGTGAGACACACTCTGAGTTTTGGGAGAGAAGCTCAAATTATGCTGTATTTGGAAAACATGTTACAAATAATCATATGTATTCATTTATCATATATATATAGGTATATTTCAGGATCTTCCGAAAACCTGACCACTTTGGGCCTTTCAGGTTTGGATTTGTGGCTCCACAGCAAGTAACATAGGGCTGAAAACCATGGAAAGCTCACATTCAGCCACAATTTTCAGTTTTTGCATTCTGCTGTGGAGCAGACAGCAGAAAGCCATTTGTATATGGGATCCCTTATGCCTTCCTAAGGGTCCCAGCTCCACAGCAGACAGACCCTTGCTTTTACCCAGGCATCCAACCCAAAATCCCAGGATATCTCTTTTCAAAACAACCCAAACTCTGTCCCAGGAGAAGGCTCTAAGAACCCAGAGGAATAAGTCTACAGCCCTTGAACTCTCTCTTTAGCAGGTCACCTTGAAGATGCAAGACTTCCTGTCCTTGATGAATCCCTCAGAAATCCATGCAATATTCAAAAGAAGTTCACTGAACTTACAACACTTAAACTAAAACATTCCATGCTACATCTCCTCAAAATATCTGTCCAGCTCTTTAGAATCCCACAATATATCCATTTTTTCTGTCCCACAGAGAGAAACACTGCCTTGTTGCTAAATTTCTGTACTCCCCTCAGCTTCAACCTACACATGCCTACTTCTGTGGGTTTTGCTGCTTACTCCATAGGTCCCTCCTTGAGTGACAGTGTGGCTGAAAGAAGATTAACAAAGCAAGAGAAGGCCAAGTTAAACGCACTGTGTTGTACCCACCTTCACAGCTCTGCCCAGTTTGATCCAGTGAGAAGCCACGTTGACACTCACAAACAAAACTTCCTGGTGTATTCTGGCAAATGCCCTTTGGCCCACAAAGATTGATCTCAGTAGCACACTCGTTGTTGTCTGAAGGAAACCAAAGCCCAGTGTTAGCTCGTAGCTGGCATTTCGAAGCTGATCCTTTGGCCACGCTAATGGTGGAAGGGTTGTGGCAGGAGGTAAAGGCACATCAGTAACACAGGTGCCCCACTACCCTCCCAAGTTCTCTCTCTGTATTACAGGACAGCTTACACTGCCTTCTTTTGAATTTGGAAACACAAAAACAACAGGAAGGGAAACTTTCTTTTCTTCACCCAGAATATGGAGTTTGATGTTTTGGTCTCCAAACACCTCCAAATTCACACCAATACCACAGGATCATCCAACTGCCACAGAAACAGCATCCAGCTTGCAGAGCAGAAAGTGTGTTTTGCAGGAGGAAGCAGTTTAGTTAAACGTTTCCATGTACCCAATGGGTATGTGTTCAGAGGACAACTGCAGAAATGTATATTTCATAGCTGTTTCAAGAGGCCTTGACATGATCTCAATGAGTTACAAAAAGAGAAATAGAACTATTTTTTTGCTCAATATCTAAGAAAGGGTAAGGCAAGAATTACAAAGTGCTGTTTTTACTGGCTGGTTCTTGCAAGTGCAAAATTCAAAGACAAATTATGAAAGCAAGGGAAGGTAGGAGGAAGGGGCCTCTTTGCATCTTCTGCTCTGGTGGGATTAGGATCAGAATCTGGCCTATGTTTCCATCTGGTTTCTCAGGAAGATGATTTTACCTCCTTGCTACTTTGCTTCTGGAGTAAGGGTCAGTAGTAAATCCCAAATCTGTGTCTACCTTCCCACGTCACCTACCAATGCAGGCTGTATGGTGCTGAGTGAATCCAGGAGGACACTTGCAAGTGAATCCCCCAATAGTGTTGACACAAAGGAACTGGCAGTTGTGCTGCTTTGTTGCACATTCATCAAGATCTAAAAAAACCAAGAAAACGTCTTTCATTTATGTTCCCTGGACTCCAAAAGAAGTGATTACAAATAAATAACAGCAAATAAAACATTTTGAATTTACATCTCACTTTCCGCACTGGTTTCCAGCTCCTCTTACATGAAGCCCCACATGTAATGAATGGGACTTTGGAGCTACAGTGCCCATGCTAACACTGAATTGCAGACACCACTCTCATCTGTCTGACAGTTGCTGTGACATAATAAATGTCTGCTCAGCCAAAAAATGGGAAGTCACCTACTTCATGAGACCTGGCAGACTGGAAAACAGCCTTGCACTAAAGCACACCATTACTCTGAAAGAAATACTGAAATACTAACAGCAAAGTACACTGTCGTTCTCCATGACAAATTTGGAACCGCTGCTCTAACTTGTGTGGTTTTAGTCAAGTCTTAGTTACCAAGATACATAAATGTATGGAATTCTAACAAATATTCCAAAATCTCTCCTGCACTGCTGTGCCTTATCCAGCAAGCTGCAAAAGCAGTAGGTAAAAATTCTGTTGATGCTGGGCAATGGACTGCAAATCACGGCAATCTTTGCATCCAACAAGATTCATTTATCATTGAATTATATGGCTTAAACCAACATGCTTACCAAAATAAGAACAATCATATATATTATTAATTACAAATTTTTTTTTAAGATCAACTGCCATCAACCTGCAAAAATTCCTGTCAATCTGTTGTTCATCCAAATTAACAAGGAATTAACTGAAATACCAGCTCCATCCTGTGCAGGCCACTTCCATTGTCTTTAGTGGAAATACTCACATGAATCAAGGAGACAGATGTGCATCATTTAAATGTCCTTACAATTATTTTTGCGTGTGAAACAGAGAGTTTCTGCAGTGAACTCTTTTCTTGATTTTTACCTTTGCAGCTTCTCCCATCTTCTTGCAGGATGTATCCTTTTGGACATGAACACTGGTAGCTCCCCTCTGTGTTTTTGCAGATGAAATTGCAAGGTTTTGGAGACTCATTACACTCATTTAGATCTACAAGAAGCAAAACCAGTTACCTCAGTGCGGGTAACCAAGATTTGTGATAATGTTTTACAAAATGTTCAGGATAGATCAGAAAGAAATCCAAATCCCCAAAGCATTAACAAGTGACATTTTATTTTCTCATTTTTCAAAATCTTTCTGTTCCCTTCTTCAAGTCCTCTCTTAGTAATAAACTTTATATACAAACACCACAATGAAAAACCTACCAATGCAAAGAGTGCCAGTGATATCTGTAGTATAGCCCAGATTGCAAAGACAACGATATGTTCCCCTCTCATTGATGCACTCCCCGTTGCGGCAGACATCATGAATAACCTTGCACTCATCAATATCTGCAATTAAACAAGGGTTAGTTCTCAATGGAACAAAATTGATTTTGTACAGCTTCAATAGATTCTTGTGACCTGACACAGAGAAACCCACACCATACATAAAATAATTACATAAAACAGTGAAATATTGCACAGATTCAAGGAGAAATATTACCTGGAAAAATAAGGAACAGAGCATTAATCTAATTTTTTTATGCAATGAACAAGCTGTAAGTGGAAGGGAACAACCGGGGCTGATCATGTATCAGCCTTCACAAATCAAACATAACTTTGCCTTCATGTACACAAATAGGTCTCAATGTGTGCCTGCAACACACTCAAATGTGAGAGTGCAAATTCCCATTTGAGCGCATGTCAGTCAACCAGGACATAAAGCGAGTATCTGCCAAGATGGGATGGATGCCTTATCACCCAGGGCCTTTGGCTGTGCACCTTCCTCCCAAAGGACTATACTTGGTCGACATGAAAAATCTCAGAAAATTTCAGCTGATATCCAAAACATTTAGGACTTTACAGTATTCAAATATGCAAAAAAGAGTTTATAATTTATCACTTAATTTGGCATTGTCTAAGAGATCATTTAATGGAAAGTACCTGCTCCACTGGATGTGTATCCTCGGCCATGAGGGCAAAGTTTCTTGAAGGCCACGGTGCCTGGGAAGGGACAGACCTCACAGTTCTGGCCCCAGCCTCGGCCACCGTCACAGCAGCATTCGGACTTGGTGACAGCGTTCCTGTTGCTCGATCCGATTTGGCACATACTTTGTAAGACTTCAGTGAAGCAGTAGCCCTCCCTGTTGTCTGGAAGACAAATTGTGCATCACAGAGAATCCTAATGGTGAATTCCAGAGGGTCATGAGATACTGGGGATTTAGTCAGGAATATAAGAGAAAGGGCATACTTCACCCTGAGACTGTGGAACTGAGAGTGAAAGACTACCAGCAGTAAGAACGAGAGAATGACATCTAAGGGAAACAAAGACAAGAAATTAAGCAAAGGTTGGAAGACAGGAAGTTACAATATGCTTATAAAAATGTATGTTTCTGTTTGAACCTAGGGAAAAAGGACTGGCTGAAAATCAGGACCAAAGAAATGTCAGGGCAGTTCCTGGCTGACTGAAACCATGGGACAGTCAGCTTTCGTAGCACATCACCCCAGCTGGACTGACTGAGGCAGGGATATGGTGAGCATGGGAAGGAGGAACTTGCAAGAGGACACCTACATACAAAGGCCCCTTCCCAAAGGCGTGTAAATTCAAGAGTGTGTTTTCTCACCATACATTTCTGAGTTTAATTTCAACCCTCACTGCTGCTATGCATGTGACAGCTCATTCAGGTGTAAACAGGGGCTTACCAAGGCACTCGTCCTGGGTGTCGCTGACGGTGAATCCCTCGTTGCACTCACACCTGTAACTCCCCACTGTGTTCACACAACGGCCGTTCTCGCAGAGCCCAGGTTTGGTCTGACATTCATTCTCATCTGTGTTTTTGAAATTTTATGATGAAAATCAAATCCATTTGTAGATTAATGCAGGTGAGAGGTTGGTATGGAATTCTTACGCTGTGCATTCTGCCTGGTTAAAGTCAAATTTTTTTCTTTTTCTTATGTTTTAAAGGTTCTTTTATTCAATTTTCAGAGGAAAGATGGCCATCTAGCTCACAATTGTTATATATGTTATATCTGCAGTACATTTCTCACTGGTTTTCAAAATTTTTCGTCATTACAGCCGCACTTCTGAATGCCATCCAAGGTTTAAAAAAACTTCAGATCTACTCTCATTCATGCTAGCAGAGAGAAACAAGCCTACAGCAACCACCCCAAATCCTCACCTTCATCCCACAGAGCATTCAGCAGCAGCAGTACAAACTGATTGTAAAGACACCCACACCCAGATTTTCTACTTACTGCCCACAGATGTGTACACCTGAACAGCAAAACCAAGTGCGTGCGGCACCAATAGACCCATTACACAAGTGGTTGTGCAATTCTTCCTCTGAGTTTCTTGACACTGTTAAATCTAAAGTTTTTAGCCCTGCTGAGGAACTGTGTATTTCAAGAGCTTCGACACTTCAGTGTCACTTACCTATACAGCCTTCCCCATCTGGTCTGCGCTGATAACCAGGCCCACAGATACACATATAGGTGCCAATTAGGTTTTTGCATTCCATCTGTTTTGAGTCACAGTCATGAATTCCTTCTTCACACTCATTCTGATCTAAAACACAAGGTTTAGACTTTATTATATAGAGACATGATCCTGGAAATTCGCAATAGTAAATTCTGACTACGGAATCTCAATCATAATCAAATCCTACACATACATTTATTGTTCTAAACCAACCATAAAATATACTAGCCTTGAGCAAATTGATTTCTCCCAAATGCCCGTTTTTAGGGCAAGACAAAACCACATCATCTGATATGACCTCACTTTAGGCAGATGTATAAATTTACTGGCAGGACAGGCCTAGCACAATCAAGTGCATAATGCAAACCATAGAATTTCATCCCAAATTCTTTCTGACTCAGTTACTTCCTGGGATTAAAACTCTGGCCCAACAGTGCAGTGAGTCAGAGCCCTGCCCCTGCAGGAACTGAAATCATTATCTCATAACTGTGAGAGTCTGGTAGGAGCTTTACCTCTGCACATTCTCCGGTCCTCCCGCAGAACGTACCCCCCGGGGCACTTGCACTCGTAGGATCCAAAAGTGTTCACACAGCGGAAAGCGCAGAGCAGAGGGTTCTGAATGCACTCATTGACATCTGGATGTGGGGCGACAAAGACCGTGGGGGAAGGGAAACACTTGGGTCAAACTCAGCAGACTTGATTGCACAAGTTTTAGGTACAGGCAATACCACAGATCCCAGTTCACTGAGGACTAAATTTTAATAGTTGGGCACCCTTGGTTCTAACTCTTCATGGATTTCTGTAGAGAAGCAGGCACCAGACACGCCAGGATGTTTGCACAGCTACCTGAAGTTTCAGTAAGTTCAACAGCAAGCAGCCAATGGAAATAATTTCCAGATCCATGCTGCCAAAATACTTGCTCAGTTAAAACTACATCTTTTCCACATCTAGGTTCTGGATTTTTGATTGGTTATTTAAATTCTATATGCACTAATTCAGCTTCTTCATAAACTGAATCCCATAAAACAATATCCTTACTAGAAACATTATTTTGCAGTGTATTTACATACGGTCTGGACTACTTGAGTAATTACTGCTATATAGTGATGTTTATGCACTCTGCTAGCTCCTCCTCTGCAATTTGAGTTTTTACCCAAATTCCACAGGGAAGTGAATGAAGCTCTAACTGTGTATAAAAATAATGCAATCTGATGCAAAAACAGAAGCATTCTTCTGTATGGGCTTGCAAAGAAACAGATTGTGGCAGATAATTCAGGAACAGCTGTGTCAAGTCAGAGGACAGTGTCAGAACGTCCTAGGACATTCTTTTCTCCCTGGTTGTAACAGAAGGAGATGAATATTAAAAACTTCATACCATGTATGCAGAGATCTTTCCCCTGATACAGCCTCTCAGTTTAAGGACTTCCACAGCCAAAAGCCACAACCAAACTATCGAGTTTAATTTCCACTGATGGATTCCCACACAAATTTGTATAATCTCTTTCTGGGTCAAGTTATACCTGTGGCTTCACTAATATTCTGCAGTAAAGGGTTCCACAACTTAAATAAGTACCATGCATATAAAAATGTTTGTTTTGGTTTGTCTAACATGCTTCCTCTATTTTTGGTACCTTTACCACTTGTGGCTTTATAAAATCATATATCTCTTCAACCACATTTTCCACACTGAAAAATTCTAAGTTATTTTCTGAGTGTCCCTTCTGTACCTCTGATCTTCCTTACTTCTCTTTGTGCATTTTCAAATTTTGATTTTTGAAATGAGACACCAAAGCATGAAAAATATTCAACTTAGGAGTACCATGGTAATTGTTGAGTACTGTATTTGTATTTTCTCGTTTGTTCACTGTTTCTTCCCTAACTCACTCAAGCAGCCCATTTCCTATCTTCATCATCCACAGTGAGTCTCTTCACTCAAGGAGGCAGGCAAAAACCATACACACAGTAAGCAGCACTTCTGGGAACCGTTCTGAAGAGACTGCACGCCAACATGCTCCTCTCTGGGCAGTTCCTTAGTAGATACCACCTGAAAGTCTGTCTACCCCAGGTCCAGTCAGAAAACATACTGCAGTTCAAGGTGGATACAGGAAGGAAGAGCCCATTTTCCTGTTTCAGATAAAGAGGTATTGTTCCAAGTGTCTATATTTTATTTTTAAAGCTGCTTTACTGCCCTCGACTGTTTTCAAAATCAGGGAACACAAGTACAACAACAGTCCTTAACACATGGGAGTCTCACCTTCACAGGTCATCATTGGCCCAGGCTCAAATCCTTCTACACAGGTACATTCAAAGCCTCCTATCACATTCCTGCAAGTTCCATTTCCACATGGGTTTCCAACAGCACATTCATCAGTATCTGCAAGTAGTTAGACCAAGGCAAGAATACATGGTTATACTCAACCAAAATTATATAAAATCTATGCTGTTGATGTATAACCAGAAAAATAGAAAATGCAAGAACACACTTAAAGTACTGAATTAGAACCACAGACTCCTAGAATAATTTGGGATTGCTAGAGGTTATCTGGGTCAAACATTCAGCCAGAGCAGGGCCAACTTGGAGCAGATTGCTGAGGCTCTGCCCTGGCAGGTTTTAAGCACCAGCAGGGATGAAGACTCCACGGTGTCAGAATAAAACAACCCCACTGCTCCTTAGTGCCATACTTAGCAACTCAGGAAAATCTTTTAAATGGAAGCTGGAACAGCAATACTTACCCACACATTCTGCTCCTTGTAGGACGTAACCATACGGACATTCACAGCGGAAAGACCCATCTGTGTTGATACACTGCCCAAATTTACAGTTATCAGGCTCAAGGCACTCATCCACATCTTAACCAGAAATACAAACAACACAGTAAGTGCAACTGGCATCATGTGCTTTTAGACTTCTCTCAAAGAACAAGTGTTCTGGCAAGAAATATTTTTGAGATCACAAAAAATACTGATATTTAAATTCTGACATATTAGGATTAGGGCACAGAATTTGTGTTGCAGGCCAGCTTTCAGAATGCAGAAAAGAAACTGATTCTAAGCATCAGATATAAACCTCTCTGACTGGGGCTACAGGGAGAGCAGCAGATATGAAAAGCAGTAGTCATCCAGTGCTCCTTAAATGCAAACTTTTGCCAATAAGGCTGAAGCGCTGTTTGTCTTGGGAGAGAACAGAATGTACTGAAGGGATCTGGGAAACTGTGGTTTGCACTTCTGGAGGATTAAAACCATCTACTGTAAACAGGCTACACATATTGTATGAGAAAAGACAAGTATGCTACGTGACATTAGATCCATTCTCTAGATCCTACATAAGTTTCTTAGCTCTAAAAGAAGTTTGATTTCTGATATTTGAGATATTCAAGCTGGAATTTGAAATCAGTACAAAAAATTGGGGAAGATAAAAGGTATAGAAGTTTCCACAATTCATGGCTTTGGGAAATAGTTGCAGAGGTGTTATTCTCAATTGAAAGGGAGAATGGCTTATGGGTGGAAAAGAGGCACTGATGCAAAAATGGCACCATGAAATTCAGGCACTTACCCAGCCTTTCATCACCAGGTCCAACAAGGATGCCAATTCCAAATGGACAAATCTGTCTGAATGCCTCTGAAAAAAAACCATAAAAATCAAACCAGATGTTAAATTCTATTTTGGCAATCAGCGTTCCTCGCAAGCTACACGTAACCACTGCTACCAGTTCATCCTCCTCATGTTCAGGTCCAGAAAAAAAGTATGTAAATGTATAAACTTTTAATTTTATATTCATGCAAAAACTGTATGTTTGCTTTACATTTCATCCAATCTCCTGTATGCATATGTATAAAATCCCATGAACAATTAGCAGCATTTAATTTCCTTAAGAAGCAAACTAATGCAGCATTTCTATTTTAGAAGTTTCAATAGTAGTGACTGTGTTTTTTCTGTTGTAAAAGTAAAATTCCCTACATTTTCTGAAGAAGGCATAATTTAATCCAGACTCAGCTATCTTAAAGCTATTTCTTTTTTAAAAGATGAGACAAAGGGCCTTGATATCCTTTGAGAGAGTTTGGACTGTGAAAAATATATGTGCTGACACTTCAAGGAAATGCTGCAACATATGGTGTGCTGTTCAATTGACTTTGGTTCACATGGTCCATGTCAACGGAATGAAACATGCACAGGCAATAGGCCTGTGAGGAATACTGCAACTGGCACTTCTAATTCTCTTTTCTAACCTCGGCTTTTGTGAGGATTTTCTGCAAAACATCTACATGACTAATGAATGAAATGAACTGCAATCATGTACTGCTGAAACCAGTAATGCTGTTAACCGCATTTGTCAGCACAAATTAAAGTCCGTTCAGCAAATTGCACCACGATGCTACAGAGGCCTGTTGAGTTACTTGATGTCGACTTACTCAGTCTTAAAAAGGATACTA
This sequence comes from Callaeas wilsoni, assembly GCA_013398955.1. NCBI lineage: Eukaryota > Metazoa > Chordata > Aves > Passeriformes > Callaeidae > Callaeas > Callaeas wilsoni. Next base: position 51,928 of record VWPU01000302.1, on the reverse strand, counting down.
ACAAAGGAAAGTGTTTCTTTAGCAATGGTCCAGGGAGGCTTTCCTTCCTCAAGGCTTGCATTTTGTTATCCCCTGCTATTTTTGCAAGTCATTCACATTGCTAAGATTGCAAATTTACATTTTCTTAATAACAAAATTCAGATGCAGATCTAGCTTAACTGTTTGGGGTTTTATTTTATTCAGATTTCATGTTTATGGCACTTCTTCCTATACCTATTTGCAGTTAGAAGAATTCCATTTGTGTTGTGCAGGACTTGCCACTCAGAGCCTATCAAGGATCTACTTGCTGCTTTCCACTTTCTGTATGTGATACCTCCGTAGCAAAATACTCAGCACCTAATCACTGTAACAAATCTATAAGCAAAGAAGCAATATATTTGATATCTGACTATCCAAGGGATGTGGTTTTTGAGACTGCAATGGCATCTACTGTACAGAGACTAATGACAATTACTAGGGTTAAACACCTTTAGAAAACTGTTTTTCGAAATTCCTTCTAATAAGAATCCCAATCTCCTTTCAGTTCAGTGAGGCAGTATGGTAAGCTAGTCAATCACTCACCATCTGCTTCCTCCGGGCAGAGCTCACAGGGGTCTCCCCATCCCTGTCCCTTTAAGGCACAGCAACACTCTTGTTTGGAGTGGTTTCGGGACTTCGGCACAGAACACTTTCCATCTTCAAACTTGGTAAAGCAGTAGCTCACTCTCAGATCTGCAGAGAGAAGAAAACTTGTTATGAGCAGTTAGGGTAACCTTGGCACAATTTTCACTTAGAGGTATTACCTGCAAAATTACAGGATACCCCCCACCGAAACACCCAACTTTCATCTAGCTCTGTTAACAGGGACCATCATTGTCTCTGACTCTGGAAGGTTTGAATAAGGAGAGAAGCTCCCTACCTCCGTAAAGAAAAGCTATGGGATAGTTTCCTACTTCAGTCATGGAAAAGCAAAGGATTTTCTCTTTGGTCCAGCAGAAATGGAAGGGCTGTACTGTCCTCTCATCCGCACTCCTCTTTGAAAAAACTGAATATTGCCTCATGAATTTATACTCTATTACTAGTAAGAATCACTCGAGTCAAGAGATTTTTATCAACTTGCAATGACAATATTGTGTAGTGCTAAAATGAGAGGCAATTTTCAACAGCCCTTTCCTTCCTCGTTCTTCCGGAGGTACACACAAACAAAGCAAACTCTCCCTGTGGCACTACATTTTATTCCCTGAGGCCGGGTAACCAGGATGCTGGACAGAGCTGAGATCACAGACCACAAGCATCCAGCAGGCAGGGAGCTGGCAGCTCTTTGTGCTGGCAGGGGGACAGCAGCAGGGCAGTTATGGAAGCAGCTGCTCATCCAGTTTTCCGGCTGCAGCATCAATGCTGGGCAATGTCCAGGTTTTAACAAAGTCCTAGGTAATGGGAAGTTTTAAACAAAACTTTGTTTGGCCCGAGATACTTGAAAAAAGAACAGTTCTCTTCAGGGCATGGCGAGAAGCCCTTTTGAAGTTCATACACAAGTGTGCATTTTCCTCTGACACTGTGTGGCACAGTGGCCTGTGTTAAAAAAGTAGAAAGTTGGGCTGCATTCTTTTTTATGATTTTTTTTCTTGGTGGGTTTTTGTGATATTTTTTTTCTTCTTACCTGAAGAAAAGAACACCCTCAGACTGAAGAAACTTCATTTATAAAAGCTACATAAACGCAGCTAAATACATGCTTTTTTGATGTTGAGTGAAGTAACTGTGCCAAACTGCATGGTGGTTTGAAGACTTGGATGAATGTTTACTGCAGGTTGGATTCATTTTTACCAAAACCACAATTTCATTTAGCCCACTGTGAAGTGAAGAACTCGCTATGGTGTCAACAAGCATCACTGCTCTGTGCCAAGCAAAACTACAGCGGTCCTTATAAAGGTCTTACTCATCAGTGGTTCCCACTGTGCACAGTGTATAGGACATTTAATGCTGTATCTGTTTAATCATATCCAAAGCCTTTAAAGTAACTCACTCTCTAATTTGTTGTGCTTGTTCTTTACACACAAAATAAACTAACCTGTAGCTTTTTATTACTAGATATTCAGCTTTTAGCATCTGATCTGTTAGTGCCCATGTTTAGGCTCTGAACTGTGTATGCAGTAATCTGGAAGCCAAAAGACACTTGGACTTCCTCAAGCAGATGGGTGCTTATTGTCCACACAACATTGCTTGCAATGTTTTTCCAACAATCTTTTTTCCATCCACACGTTTGCATATTACAAGTGTTATGGTGAATATGGTAGGTGCTAAGGAGAGCCTCAAAACTGGAAATGCTGCCTTTGGTCTCCTGCCTGTATTTATGCTCCGTCTCTGTGTCTTGTTGCTGTCTACAAAGAGTCCAGGTAGCCCCAACATTTCTTCCAGGGGTGCGAGAAAGGATTTCAGGACAACATAATTTCTTTGCTTAACCTGGTGCATTTAACATTATCTTCACCCCTTTTAGCGCAATGTTCTGTTTAATGAAAAACAGATGTTAGGGCAAGACAGAATCTGGCCCCAGCTACAGAATTATCATGTTTTCCCTATGAAAAACACTGTTTGAGTCCAGAGTCTTCTTGCTGTATTAGAAACAGCTCACTAACAAGGCTTTTATGAAACAACAAACAAATTTTGAAATGCCAGAAAATAGGAATGAACTTACCTTGGCATCGCCTTCCTGTGGAAGACAATACAAAGCCTTCTGGACACAGACATTTGAAACTGCCTGGAGTGTTGCTGCATGTGCCCAGGGCACAAATTTCTGGCTGTTCCACACACTCATCAATGTCTGTAAGAAAAGTAATTAAAAAGATGAGAAATAATAATATTTACACTGGCAGCTGTACTACATAAAGGGCAATTTTACATCATCACTGATATCTATCATATTTAACAAACAAAAAAGTCCAACAAAAAAGAACAGAAAGAGGAAGCAGTAATCCAAGTGCAAAATCCACAGTTAGTTTTCAAATCCTCAGGCAGTGGGCAAACTTCAGCAATGTAACACCAAGGAAATACCCTGGGATTATATTTTTCTAGGGTTCAGAGCAAGTAGTTCTGGTTCAAACAATGCTGATGAGACCTCTTCTAGGAAGTGAGAGACTTACTAGTGGCTCCAGTTCAGAACTGTAAACTGCCACAAAAGACTAAACATTACTCACATTTAAATGCAAAGGAAATAGGTAACAATTGTGAGCAGCTAAGAAAGAGACAGAAGGATTGTTCTGTACACACCTTCACATTTGTCATTCTGCAGGATGTATCCAGGAGGACAGATACATCTGAATGAGCCATCCAAGTTCTGACATGTGCCTGGTGAGCATTTTCCAGGCTCCAGTGCACACTCATTGATATCTAGAAGAAAAGAAAGACAATTTATTTGAGGTAATTGCTGTTATCTCAATAAATCTCTGACTAAGGCTACTCGAATTTTGATTCCATCAAACTGAAGATGGAACTTTTCAGGAGTGGGAGAGAAGTCATCTTCTTGTCCTCTTGTCATTGTTTTCTTCTGCTAGGTACAATGATGGCAATGTGACAGTTCTCTCTGACCCTACTATTTCACTAAGCATCTCTGCTCAAGCTTTGCTGCACTTTTTTTTGACCCTAAAAGAAAGCACTCACCAATACAAGTCCTTCCATCCAGAGCCACCTCATAGCCATCATTGCAGAGACACTGGAAGGACCCAATGGTGTTCACACATTGACCATTTCTGCAGAGCATTCCATTTCCACTTGCACACTCATCCACATCTAAGAAAAATAACATTGAAAGATGTCAGAAACATCAGCGACAATGGAAACTGGGTAGGTGAGGCTTCTGTTCCCACCATATCAACAAAGTAACTGATAACACAATCCTGTTTCAAAAGCAGGTGAGGGGAAATTACTATCTTATAAATTTGTCAGAGCCGGAGTAAAAACCAAATGTTCCCATATCTTTTGCCAGCATTCAAAACTCTAGAAAAGTGAGCTGTGCATAATCAAAGAGGCCTTTCGAGACTGATGAAATAGGGTTTTGTCTTTAATCACACAGATCATGCAAAAGAGAAGATGGTACTTATGGTACTTTATTATTAGAGGCAGAAGGTCTCAGGAACACGTGCTGGCCTCAGCACTCCTTACCTATGCAGTCGTTGTTGTGTGAGAGGATGAAGCCCAGGTTGCAGCGGCAGTTGAAGGAGCCAATGGTGTTCCTGCACGTTCCGTTGCCACAGGCGTCTCTCTCACACTCATTAATATCTACAAAGGAACAGAAGAGAAATCATCCACTGCCAGCAGACTGAATAAAAGGGAAAAAGATTGTCCTGTCTCCCAAAAAGAAGATTTTACATAGGTTTACACACTTGATATCAACATTTACAGAAATAATCAAGGGTCCAACAATCATTTACTTTACTGTGGCTCCTATATCAGCCTTCTCAAAGTAAGTCTAAGCTATCTTTAATTGAAAGCATTCTGAAATCTCAATTTGTTCGTACAACACACAACTGACAGCTGTGAATGGGTTAAATATAAAATTCCCTTGTTAATGAAGACGACTGTTTCTGAAAATGTTCTTTTCTGGCAAGAAATATACCCTTCATTCACTCTATTAACAAGCAGGCCATATACAACTGCTGCGTTGCAATATTAATCTATTAAATTCTTTGCCTAAAGGAATAAATGAGACAAGATGCACCAGAAAATTCTAAGAAGAATGAAATATTTTCTTCAAAAATGAAAGCATTAGCAGTTCATTAGACAGGATATGTAATTTTAAAGGTTCACTCTAATGAGATGGTTTTCATTCAGTATCAGTCTTTTGTCATCTCTAATGGCCAGTTTAGCACTTTTGTCTGGGGGCAAATGGCTCACGATCTCAGATATTGTAATGCAACTCTTTATTACAGAGAGGATAGACCTAGTTACTAACTTAATGGGAGCCTAAATTAACTTTAATTTGATATACTTGCCTATACACATTGTCCTGTCATCATTGGTTTTGAATCCATTGTGACAAATGCAGTAGAAACTTCCAACAGTGTCAATACACTGCCCGTGGCTGCAGATATTGGGAATTTCTTGACATTCATTCCGATCTGAAAACAAAGAGGTGCAGTCAAAGTTAAGGCTTCTAAACTATAAGGCTGGAAAGACGCAATCGAGGCAGTATCCAGTGCATGGCCTAACTTAAAATAGTATTTTTAGTTTATTAATGACAAAAACATTACCAAGTAAATCCCAGAAAAGGGGCTTATTTGCATGTAAATTACCTCTTCCAGTATTTGTGGACCTGAAAAAAATTTAGCATAAAAATGATCTTTAGCAAATTCAAAGTCTTGGATGGAAAGCGTATCACCATGGCTTTGAAAAGCAGAATTAATGACACGAGATTGGAGAGGGTCTGAGTCTGAGGGCTCTATACTGACTGCAGGAGATATGAAAGAGGCATATGAATTGCAGTTTGCGCTCTTCTCATGAAAGCAGCTACTTGCATCTAGCCCCATTTGGTTGTAGCAGAAATTGCATGATCAACTCATGGAAATCAACAGAACAGAAAGGGGTATGAACACCACACTTTTCTCACTAGGCTCACAGAGAGATAAAAGACACTGGATTTATCAACTCATCATGCAGAGATAAAACAGGCACACATACACATGTTGCAGCATCCATGAAATGTGGTGATCCTACAAACTGGACAGAGCTCAAACAGCAAGAAGAGTTACTGCTATGTGGAGTCAGGGGATATTTTGTATAATTCTGCAGAGAAGGAGGAAAGCTCTCCTACCAGCATGTGATTGCTGCCTTACAATAGCAGAGCATCTCTTATACTTGTTTGACAGCTATCTGCTTCTTGCTACTCTCGTTAGAAATGCTTTCAGGCAGAACCCAGGATTCTATCAACAGTAATTGAAATAAAATGTTAACAAACAAAATGTTTGCTCTCTGGCATAGCTTTTTCCATGACAAATCAGAAACATCAAATGAGGTGTTTCTGTTGACCTCATCACCACTGAGAGCTGGTTTGATGCAATATGCTTCCTTCCTTCCTATGCTGCAGCTTCAAAATATGAGAACTGAGGTGCTGTCATGATCTTGTATTAAAATTGATTAGGCTCTAGTGCTCAGTAATTTTCTTTTATATGCAATCTAAGCCAAGCAGATGCAGTTTCTCAGCAAACCATTCCCAGGTTTTTGCAAAAGTAAGAGTCAAGTTGTTCCTAATTGCAAAGAACTTCATGTATTAAAATTCATTTTCCTGCCTCTCTTCTGCACTGTACTTGGCACAGGAACAATCAGCACACGGACAATCCTGGCAGCCCCATCCCCAGGATCTCTGTACATCACATGGGGCCGTGAGTAACTCTGGGTGGCTGTGCACTGAGGACCAAGCTTTACCAATGTCATTGGTAATTAGCAATTACTGCTAATTACAGTCTGAAGGAGGCAGAAGGAAAGCCAATGCTGTCTTAAGAACTCCTAATCTTCATAGCTCAGGAGAGCAGAGAAAAAATAGAAATTATGACTCTCTGGTGCTTTGTGGGCAAATGAATAGTGATGTGAAAAACTAATTTATAAGAAAAATTATTTATTTTACCACAATAGAGAGCACCAGAAGAATGCTATCTTGAAGGTAAGATAAATGCAGTACTCCTAGTACTAGTGGCTGTGATAAATCAGGTTTGACTCAATAGCACATAAACTACCAGGCTGTGATTGCTTTCCATGCAGTAGCATGGCTGATCCAATCCTGCAAGGTGCTTACCACTCTCTGCTCCCAGCAGAGTGACTGGGAATTTCCTTACTTTGCTGGATCACATACTTTTTGAACCACATTTATTTTTACTCTAATTGTGTAACTTTATTTTCACCAAATATAAAATAAGAGCAAAATACAGGGAAGTATTACAGTTGTGCCAATTCATCTTTGGAATTGTAACCCATATCAGAACCTTTCCTTGCTCTTCCGGTACTGCTGTAATGAACCCTTAACAACAACAATTACATTAGGAACATATTGAATATTTACATGTGCCACTGCATAGCTTAACAAAGCAAAGTTTTAGTTCTCATAGTAGTGTTCTGATTTCCCCTACACCCTTTTCCCTCAAGGGTCACATGAAAACAATGAAAAACTGCACTGCAGGGAAAAGTGCACTTCCTAAAGCTCAAGTACTCCGAAGTAAAAACCCAAGGATAATGTTACCAGCTTCCGTTGTAATTCTTATTTTGTTCAGAAAAGTATATAGTATATAATATTTACAGCAGCTTGGCTCACTGCAGTCTTTAAAAACTCAGCAATTCTTCAAGTAAGCAAGATAACATGAATGCCTCTCTGGACTAAGATACTATAAGAAAAAGCAAATAGATTAGAAAACTGAAGTCTCACTCAGTGACAATTTAAAAATAATGTTATGGGGCCTGTTTAAATCCGTATCAAAGTTAGGAAATTCAACAATAAGGTTTTCAAGTTAGTTATTGCATATGGGCAAGCAGATAAGTTTACCTTATCAGCAGAAACTCCAGCAGCAAGCAGAGGATTATTTGTAAAAATGTAAGTGGAAAATAAATTGCTAAAACACATATAGAAAGTCATAATGAAAATCAGAAAATACAGAAAGGTAGTGAATCAAATGGTCTTCCCTTCCTAGATGTGACAAGGGCTAAAGAAAAATGCTTGCATTTGGTGGGATAAAGTGAAAGACCTACTTAGGTTTTTAACTCCCTCTTATACATCCGTGGGATGAGCCTGGAATTACCTTAATGTTTATGAGATGCCCTAAAAGACTTTAAGAGAAGAGTTCTTGAAGCTGAGATCATCTCCTGAAATACCAACTTTCTGGAAAGATGTTTTGTCAAGCCCTTTAGAACCCGCGGGTGCCTGCAGCCCTCCCCAGCACTCACCAGCGCAGCGCCCTGTGGACGTGAACCTGTAGCCGGGTTTGCAGTCACAGCGGTAGCTCCCGGCTGTGTTCACACACTCTGCGTTTTGCTGGCAAACCGGCCCGTTTTGGCACTCATCAATATCTGTCAAGGCAAAAAAGGGATTTGATTTTTATAGTAAGCGGGCAGTGGAAAGATGTCAAAACCATATGTTTTTAGCATGCAGGTAGTAGTAGCTTTCAACGTAAACACCATGACAAAGCTTTAGGCAAAAAAATTTTCATCAATTTTCCTTACTTCAGCTGCTGCAAAAAGAGAACTTCATCTCCCTAGAAATGTAACTGGGTTTCACTTAGAAGCAGCACATAGAAGAAGCTTTTACTCAAAGCTCTCAATGCCTTACCTGCAGCACCCATGTTGTCAGCACTCATAACACACTCCAGAGAACAACAGCAGCTCACATGCTACCTTCAGTTTCTTCATTAAACTGACTAATACAATGTTAGGAAATGTTTCAACTGGAAAAAACCCTCATCTCTTTGTATTTGTTACAAAAATACTTGTTCCATTAGGAGAAAAAAAATCTTGGAATTAAAAAAATTGTGCTCATGATCTGACTCAAGACTACTATTTTTTTCTTGTCTTTACTGTTGAATGTGAAGAAAGTATTTCTTCCCATGACTGCTGACTCATGTGCCTTCAAGGCCTTAGATGTCTGACAGAAAATGTGGTATTTTCTATGCAAAAGAATTCAAAATATCTGAATTAACACAGACTTATTATGCTGACACCAGTTTTTTCCCCTCATTGAGGATGCCTAGCAGGGCTCTGATTCGGCAGTGTCTGAGCTGCCAGCTGGTGCAACACCATTTCTCTGAATGAGAGGAGCACTCTACCTTCGCAGACCAGGAGCTTGTCATTGTAGAAGAAACCCACAGGACACTCGCATCGGAAGCTGCCAACCATGTTTATACAGATCCCATTTTCACACACTCCGGGAATCTCTCTGCATTCATCAATATCTGAAACGATAATTTTTTTTTAATAATTGTATTGAGCACTTCATGGAATCTGCTACAGAGTATGTCCTTATGCATTTACCATTTAAGATAATTATCAAATATATAATGCAAGCATCAGAATGTTCCCAACAGAACAGTGAGCGAGTCATTCCAAACTGTGGAAATGTAGGTATTTCCTGCTTTCTCAGGTTCTGACTCTTCACTGTACTGAAGGTATATTCTGCTACAGAGGAATGCACAGGATATCACACGTCCTTCCTCATGTCTCCCACCCACAGCCCTGATGAACCTCATCACCTTCCCAAGTGCCACAGTGGAGTTGTTGGGAAGAGCCAAACAGAGAGACAATGGAACTGTCTTTGGTTTAATACAGGAGAGCATGACTGAATGCAAACCCTTATCAGAATTAGTTTTGCACTGTTTTACCCTAGTTAATCTGAAAAGACTTTCAGGGTCTTATGCAAGAGTTTGAAAGTGCCAATGACAGGTAGCATCTGAAGTGCTGCCAACATACTATTAATTAGATTGATTAAGCCAAGCAGCCAGGGCTTGCTAATGCTTTATATACACCCCAGTTAAGTAACTGATTTTGGTAGGAAAAAACCCAGCTGCTATTACAATTACATGTCTCACCTATCAGGTCCTTACACATCTTAATATTCTGACATGAGAGAGTTCAGAGACTCCTCCAAAGCCTCTGCCTTTAGTGAACACTGCCATATGCACTGAGGTACACAGTCACAGAACATGCTGGGAAATTGTCAGCTAACAGGAGTTTCCATCAGATAACGTTGTTGTGGTTTTGTTTGGGTTTTTTTTTAATTTTGGTGCTGGATCCAAGCCTTAATTTTCTACATTAGATTCTGTAATTTTGAGTCATCTGATATACAGAATGAGTAAAAACAGAACAATTTCTGTTTCTGAAACAAACACCTGGAGTAACTGTATAGAACTTTAATCCAAACAGAGAGTAACATTATTGGACTGTAAGCAAATATTAGTGGGTACAGAGTGCTGCCCCTGCAGAGAGGGCTCTCCCTTGATCCCGTGCCTGCAGGTGTAAGGGACACGAGTTACCCCTGCGCAAAGCAGCAGGCTGAGTGCTACAGCCTCGATCCCAAAGCAGCAGGGAGAGCTGTGATTTGCACAGCTGTGAGAAGCTGTGTGTGCATCAGCCTCAGCAAGGCCTGCACGCACTGGGATGTACTGGTGGGCTCTGGGGGACAGCCTTTCTGTTTCCACTGGCTCCTGAACTGCATGGCTCCGTGCTGTGGCAGTGCAGACAGAGCAGCCTGCAACACCCCTGCACACATGTCAAACACTGCAGCTGCAGCTTTTACCTGTGCATGTTAGCAAGATCCAAGGGCTCCCTGCTGATGCTGATGAAGGGCCCAATTATCTTGAGCAGACTCTGCAACAATTTGGACTAATGCTAATAGCTAGAAGAGGAAACTTTGCTTCCAAGAAATGACCTCGTAAATAATAAATATACTACATTTCTGTAACCTCTTTAAAAATTACATTCCCCACTTTACCAGAAATATTTTCATCTAACTAGCTAAACACAGCATCACAGCAACAGCTTCATGCTAAAGCATCTGATTACTGCCTATATGCCATCTCTGTTACGGGGTACATTATCTGCTTTTCATTTGCATTTTAGTGTGAATAAAAACAAAAGGGAGTCCCATTAGGGATTTACTCAATTCCTTGTGCTAGAATTCCTCATTCTCTCCCTCTTTTTGTTTTGCAATTTGTTACTCATGATTCAAATGTAACACACAATAACATATGTGAGAAATATTCCAGCTGAGCAGAAAAAAGGATTTTTGTGTCAAACCAGTACCCAGGGGGACTGATGTGAAATGTCAGACTAAATCTTGCTTTAGTTTGAAGGAAAGACTCCCAGCTCCTCTCAGACCAAATGCTAGTTGGCCTTACTCCCAGACCTCTCATTCCCGGTATCTGGGCCCTGCTCATGTAGCCCTGATTACGGTTTCTTTGGAGCTCTGTGTTGCCTTGATTACAAGCAGCAACTGTCACTGCTGCCAGCTAAGGAGTAGCCAGGCAGAAAGTTTGCACTTAGGTTGGACTTAAACAGAGGGTTGAACTCCATTACACTGTTTAATTGTTATTCCTCTCATGAAAAAAAAGAAACTGGGAAAACAAACCTCCCCTCTTCCCTGGGCAGAGGTAGCAAGGAATTTAGTTCAAAACATAAATTACAGCTCACCAACTGGTAATCCTGTATAAATGTCAATGAAGAAGCCAGGCCTTTGACTTCCACAGAGTGTGGAGAATTCATCTGCAACAGGAAAGCAAAGCAGTGATTAAAGCATTTGGAATAAATCAACAGTCACAAATTCATCATATGCTCTGGCCAAGAAAATTCTTCTCCTACTCTTTCAGTACCTGCAGGGCATGCAGAAGTAGGCAGCCCCTTCCCCAGACTCACCATGAGAGTTGCCTTGGGTTCTCATCCAGCTGGGCTCACATGCTCATTTTGCTCTGCTTATGCCTATCCCTGTGCATTACAGTGTTTACATACAACTTCAGATCTGACTCTTAAACACCTGAACTACAAGTTGGAAGTTAACCAAGTGTCTAGGAAGGTGCTCTGGAAGCAAGCCACCTCAAACCAGAGTGGGATGTCCTGCAGTCTTACCCAGTGTGGAAGAGTCATGTATGCCCATGCCATTAGCAGAGAAACTCCTACATCTTACATTTGGCTGCTCAACACAGATCCTTCTCAGCACACCAAGGTATCTCTGTAAGCCTATGGCTGCCACAAAGGCCCTTCATGGCAAACAGCAATTGAGGCACAGCAGAGCAGATCCCGTATTTGTTGGAGCAATACCAGTAAAATCTTGGTCAGTGCTTCAACACTGGATCAACAAGCACTTGCAAAGAGATGGAGTCATCAATACAGAGCATGAAGTCTCTGAGACAGTGAAACTGGCACAAGGGAGGCACAACCCAGCAGCATGGACACAAACCACTCCGATATGCCTTCATTGTGACTAGGGCTGATCATCTCCAGGACAAAGAGGCAACTCATCCCTTCATTTTAAACACACAAGAGCAGAAAAGACATAGCATCTCTAATGGTGTTACACTCACTAATAGTAATTATGATGTTACTAAGGCTTTCAGACAGCTTTGCAATGCAAAAACGTACCTGTGCTCGGGATAGGACACTGTTCACAAGGCTTATTCCATGCACGTCCAATGTTGTAGGAACAGCAGCACATTTTCTTGGTCATGTTGAAGAGCAGCTCACCATCACAGGTTTGATTGTCAGCATAGTAATTTCTATAACACAGACTTCTTCTCATATCTGTGAAAATGAAGAAAACCTCAGGCCAATGCAGTAGGCAACTCTTAGGGAAGATGATCTCCCTGGCCCAAGGCACTAAGATAAAGCTTTAAAGAAACCCCAGCACATACCCATGCAGTTGTTTCCTCCATTGACTTGCATGTAATCCGGAGGACAGATGCAGGTGTAGTTCCCAACAGTGTTGTAACACGTGCCAGGCCCACAAATGCCAGGTGTCTCACACTCTTTCACATCTAGAAGAGAACAAACAAAGTGAGTGAGTGGCCACAGAAGCTTTCTTGTTGTGCTTCTGAGAACAAAAATGTCTCAGTAACGCCTGAGGTAGGAAGGTACTGGTGGAGAAGAGCTGAAGTGGCTCTGAGGAAAGTCATGGTGGAGTGAAGCCACACAGAGAAGGAAGTGGCGGCACAGGTGGCCCTCGAAAGCCCAGCTGTGATGCAAAGATGGGAAATCTGATATGTCTGAATAGCTCAGAAACAGCAATTTGGCTTTTGCAGCTATTGCACAAAAATAGTATTTGAGGATCTCCTTCATTCTGGATTCTTAGATCTGGAAAAGAACCAAAGTGGTTCCCTGTGGAGTTCCCACTGAGAATTGCCTGACTAGGGGAAAGTGAGCAACTTTCCCAACATAAGATGTCGTATTTACTTCATCAAGAGACTAAGTTTTGTTTAAAAAAATCTAATCAAAACCAAACACAACACCATCCCCAAAACACCTCAGTTCTCAAAAGTTCAAAAATATTTTTCCAGTCTTACAATTTTAGAGTATCTTTGACACACCACTCAGCATCTGTCAGGCGACATAAGCATAACGTGGATGAAGCACTTTGGTTCAGCCTTAATTTAGTGCCTGAATGTTTTGTATTTCTGCAGTGTTTTGCACATCACAGGCACTACATTAACATTATTAGCAATCTGGAAGACTGAAGACAGCTTGGACAAGAGGAAATTTTAGAACTTGATGGATTGCTTAAGTTTTTATATCCAGTACACCCTGAGAGTGGCACATACTGTGACATGTACTTCTGACTGCGCCATGGAAAGGAAAATGTTTTGCAGTACAACCAATATTTTCAGTTGGCCATCGGATCAGCAGGAGTGAAAAAAGCAGTGGAAAAACACACGGACACACCAGCCCACCAGATTCATTGGGGAAGTCTGTTCTTTCATCTGACTGCTTATTATTGCCCATTACCAAACAGCTATTTTTTATAGCCAGTAGAAAAAAAATGTTGGGTTTTCTGGATTTGATCAAAATATGATAGTTTAAAAAAAACTTGCATATATTTCAACACAGTCAAGAAGGACTTTTCACACTCTCAATGCAAGACTTCAACTTGTTCAATTTTCCCACCCTAGAGCTTTACACTGCTTAGTCTGGTTATACTCCTTTTCAAGGAAAGATTAACTCTCTGCATATTGATCTATCTCAATTTTCAAACAATAAAGCAGAAGACTAGTTAAGTGAAAGCTCCATACCATCACACACTCGAGTCTCTTCATTCAAGTAGTACCCTGATGGACACTGACATTGGAAGCTACCAAATGTATTAATACATTTTCCTCCTTGGCAAAGTCCCGGCAGTTCTTGACATTCATCAATATCTGTCCAAACAAAAGCATTAACATTTCATTAATGTTTTCCATGAAAAATAAAAGACCCTCACTACAGTGTTGCACAATTTCAGACATGTAAATATAGGAAATTGCAAACATTACCTTCTAATATAACTGTGATAGGGTTTGGTCGGAATCCTTCCCCTCCAGGGCAAAGAACCTTATATTCAGCTGAAAACAAAATAGATTTATGATCATATGATAGGAGAAACCTTTTCAGCACAACTGTTTTTGAAAATGGATCTGATTATTATAGATAATTTAAATGTAAAGTTACAAACTAACCAGCTAGAGATGTTAGGTTTTACTCTGTAACATCATCTGTTATTCTGTTTCATAATGTAGTTTTTGGTGTAATAGCAAACTTGCTTGGAAGAGATAATAATACTCTGACTAAACAATCTTTCTGAAAGACTAGTAAAGTTTTTGGTTAAGACAGTGGAAGCCTGTCCCTTGCATGTCCACAATAAATGCACACCAGTATCTGAGCTACCTGGCTAAATTAGGAAAAAACCCACCAAACACATTGCTGTGTTCAAGCCAGGAAAAGCAGACTTACTTGTGTTCACGAGTGGGCAGTGCTCACAGGGAACTCCCCAGGCTTTGCCCAGGGAGCAGCAACAGGAGGCCTTGGAAACACCCACTCCAATCTCATTGCTGCAGAAGGTGCCACCGTTATCTCCCCGAGTTTTGATGTCCAGGTAACAGTTGCCAGATCGTGTATCTATTCACAATGCACATAATGACCAACACATCTTAGTAGAGAGTAAAACACAGCACATCCTCTCAGGGTGAGGGATACCTACAGATGGCTCCCATTTCTTGCAGGACACCAAAGCAAGTAAGTTGTGTTGCCCAGGGGGGCCCAGCATCTCCCATGTGCCCCATTCCTTGGCTTTTTTTGACTTTTCACAAAGTAGGAAATTTATTCATCAAGTCCAAGTGAATGTCAGCCAGGCTTTTTCTCATTTTCACTCATATTTTTCCCCACATTTGTACATCCTTCCAGTTCCAGATATCCACTGCTTTCTCCTTTACTTGAGGTTTACAAGCAAGAAAGCATCTACTCAATGTTAGGAATTTCAAACATATTTAAATTTGAGAAGCATCCCCACACCCTCTTACACAAACAAAACAAAAAAAATATTAGCATTACTAAGCAGTTGGAGCCTAATACAAGAGCATTTCCATTGGTCATGAAGCTGCACCTAGCCAAGAGCACTCAGTGCTCCAAGAGCACGAGTGGCTTCATGCCACAACTTCATTTGCCTGCCACCTTGGGGCCGGCTGGATGTGGGCTTAAGTTAGCAGAATTTTAAAATTGTCTCCTGCCTGCTGTAAATTGTGGACAGCTCTAACAAGACCCAAGGGGTTGGCTCTGGCAGCGGGGCACTGCTGGCATGCTGCATCAACTCTGGACATGCTCCTGCGGCCCTATTACAGCTTCTAAGCCAGGAACAGTGGGATGGGAATTGAAGAGCCTGATCAAGGCCTTTGCCATGACCTGGGACTTCATTCCTAAGCAGCTATGCTTGCAGTCCCTCTGTGGAACTTCACTTGCAAATAACACAACGAGTGGTCCCTTACCAACACATCCAACTCGGGTGGGATTCAGCTCGAAATCAGGCGGGCACTCACAGGTGTAACTCCCAGCAGTGTTGATACACGTGCCACTAATGCAGGTTGTAGGGTCTGCACATTCATTAACATCTGCAAGAAAAACCAGCACGTGGTAAGCAAATACTAAAGGACACTAAAAACCATTGATATATCAGGTACCATATGCTGACCATCACAAACCCATAAATTACAAGATACTGATCTCCAGAAAGCTCCAAAAAATAAATAGGCATCTTAGAAGAACAGTAGTCTGAGATGAATTCAGCATTTCATAGGAAAAAGAAAAAAAGCATTTTTCCTGAACAAATCAATCTATGAACAAGATTCACATAAAGTACTTAAAAACAACTTCAGGGAAAAACAGAAGACAAGGCCCTAGCTTATCATCCAGTACTGTACAAGGCACAACACATCTCTACCAGAGAGGTTCTCTCTGATCTGTTTTCCCCATTCTTAAGGGGATATCAGAGGTTGACAAAGAACAGTAAAGAGGAGCATAAAAAAGGTATAGAGAATCCTGTGTTATACAGTAGGGAAGTCTGTATTTTCCTATATCCAGTTTGATTTGTACAGCTTCTTAGAAGAATTTCCTAAGGAACTGACTATGGCACTAACAGAAGATTAAAAAGCCTGTTGTCCAAAGTTTTACCTGTGCAGTTACCACCACTTCTGTCCAACTCGTAGCCCACTTCACACTCACATCGGAAGAGTCCAGGGAGGTTATGACAAGTACCATAGACACAGATGTTAGGAAGTGAGCACTCATCAATATCTGATAAAGGAACAGGAGGGGAAAAATATAAGGTTTCCTTATCTTCTTGAAACATAGAGAACTGCAAACATTTTCAGCAGCATGGATCTGGAAGACAACAGCTTCTGCACACCGTGGAAGACAAGAAAAAGTAACAAGGAAGATTTATGCTGGAGCCTCAGGAACCTAATCCATAACAAATTTTTTGAGAAAAAGGCTCCTTCCAGTATCTCTGGAAGCTATGCCAGAAAATATCCTAGCTTATTAGCGAGCTAATCTGACAAGCAGCAATATTAAAGATAGCAGAAGATATGCCTTAATAAAATGAAGTTTATTATAAATCAGCAGTCATCTGCAGAAAGCTGGACACCAGCAAGGGAAAAGCCTGAGCCCAAAGGTGAACTCCATGTTCATCTTCGGGTTTCTGCATTTGACAAATCTAAAGTCTGGCAAGCAGGCACTTTTGTGCCTTTTCTCCAAATCAGTGAGTCTGATTCAGTATTTACTGAATGCCACATGCACTGCACAAAAAACAACTAATTTGATACAATAAAAAAGTGTGTGTTTACAAAGGACCTTAAAACACTGCACTTAGTGTACACATTTGAGACATGAAGGCAAGTCTGTTTTAGCAACAGGAGCTAGCCTCTATAAAAGCTGTTTAAACTTAGCTAAAAGGTTTGAAAGTAAATTGTTTCATGAAACATTAGGAAACCTAATATTGGTTTTGTTTAAAGAAAAACTCACTCTAAAATTATTTCACTTGGTAGATTACTAAAAAATACACAGAACTCTTTTTAAGGGGAAAAATCCTATTTAAAGTGATGTACTTATGAACTCCATCAAATACCAGCCGGTATGAGTTATTACTATGCCAGATTATAAGGCTGCATCTTCTTGACTGACTTAACTGATTAGTGTTATATCAAATGAGCATTTCAAATGTTCAAATCAAATACATGACCTTAATCGTGTTGGTAATATGTTTATTATTTGATTGTTTTGAATCTTTGCATATGCAAGCTCTTATGAACGAGTTGTAAACTGTTAGCTGACAGCTCACTTTCGAAAATGAACAAATAGTCATACAGGACATTTTTTTTTTATGGTCATGTAAACTTTCTCCAAGGCTTCACACTGATTCTGCACCTCAAAGAAGCCCTCAAAGCATATGCATTGTATTGGCTACCAAATCACTGTTTTTCAGTTTCATACACACCAATGCAAAGCAACACCTTTTTCTGTTTAATTGTTTTGAATAAAATGAAGAACATAAATGATCAAGAAGAAATGGCAGCTATCAGTGCCATTTGGATCACCAATTGGACCCCAGAATAATGTATTTTAAGACAGGCTTTCTATATACAGCAGGTAGATGAACACCTAGAGGTCCATAATAAATGTGTAAGTGCAAAAAAGCAAATATTATTGAAACTTTTCATGCAGTTCTCAATACAAGCACAAAAGCAAACAATTGTAAAAAATTGGAACATAAAATACTATTAAGGCAGAATTTGCTGAGTGTTGTTTAAAGCTTACAAAGAATTACCTTCACATGCTTTCCCATCTACACTTGGCAAAAATCCCATGTCACATTCACAGCGATATCCTCCAGGGGCATTGAGGCACTGCCCATTTTCACAGAGATTCAAGTTTTCTGAGCATTCATCAAGGTCTGTAAAAGGAAGGGATATTGCAAGTTAGCAGTTAAGATGGTTTTCTCACCAACATTTGAGCTGAAGCATGCAGTGTTCCTAGCATTTTAATTACTCTATTTTACCTGAACACGTGCAGAAGAAACTGTAATCTAGTTATGTGCAGAAGTTACTAAATGTAACAGCTCTTTATATTCCTGATATGTTGTAAACACAGTTTCTAATCAAAAGGAAAATCAGAGAGGCACAGACTCCTAGAGTAGCTCCAGTTAATAACAATTGGAGGCAGTCACAGGGTCAAATTTAGACTTAGAATGAGCATGTGAAATTTATTACAGTTATTGTTCCTATTACAGCAAAGCCTAGAGGCAGTAATTGGAAAAAAAAAAAAAGGTTTACTATGCAGTGAGCAAACATATGGTAATAGGCAGTTCTCCATGCCAAACATCAAAACACTGAAAAAAAGTGGCATGAAAAGAACTTCATCAAAACTAAACTGCAGGTTAACAGCTGATGAGAAAAACAGCCTTGCTACTGGACTCCACTCACCTACAGATAGATTGTGGCCCTTACTCTCTAGCTGAAACATTACACATCACAAAAACACCTCCTTATCGCAACACAGTCTGGCTGGCAGCGTGGGTTTTGAAAAGTCCATGGCTGGTAAATCAAAAATCACCTACCGGGGGAATGCTGCACACTGCACACTTCGGCAGAGGGCTTACAGAACATGTGAGTGCTCTAGTTTGAGTCCCAGACACCTCTTGAATTCACAAACAATAAAGCAGCCAAATAAAAACAAGTTCTACTGAATGCAGAAACTCTGTAAGCACTCCATCTGAAGGGTGTAGCTTACAGACTCCTGGAAATCACCAAACAGGAAATTAACAAAGAGCACTGGGTTAGGAAGGCCACTGAGGAACCTGAATCAGATTCAAGGTGAAATTATACGGAGAGAATTAAACAGAATTCCAGGGTCTGCTTAGAATTTGGAATGATTCAAATTCAGCCTTAAACCTGATAATCCAGATCCTCAGACGCTCTAAAAACCTGCTGTGGTTGATTTGCAGAGGCTGAAAACCTGGCCCACCAGCTGTCTGTCACACAGCTCTGCTTCAAACAGCGTCACCCTGCGCCGAGCATCCCCGCCACTCTGCGATCCTCAGTGCAAGAGCAGGGCTCCCGATGACTAAGCACACACGAGCTAATGTGTTCTTCAAAGCAGAAGACTGAAGTGTGGGTGGGAACCGTCTCTCTAGCAAAGTTTTATAATCTCATTTACAGTTTATAAAATGAGGTTTGAGAAGCAGCTACTTCCTTCATTCTACATGCCAGCACTGTATCCTGACACCAGCTCTCAGGATGATGGAGTGAAGAAGACAGAGACATTGCACACTCAATTGTGAAAAGGACAAACATTTTTAGGCAATTTTATGAAGTAATTTTGATGCATATGCCCTACTATTTGACTATTAAGGTGAGTAGCCAACAGACTAGTTTACTAACTAGCCAAATTACATAATCAAGCATTGTTTTAATAATTTTGCCACTCACTTCAACTAACAAGAAAAGCTCAATGAAAAATTGCATTTTATCAAGTAAAAAAAAGTGATTGATTTAGACTATGTATAATATATAATATTTATTGTAAGCTATGGCAACCTAGGTGAAGGAGAAGACAGTCAATGATGACATATTAATAAAATATCAAATGTTTAAAAGCTGGTTTTGTGTACTGGATCATAGGCTAACTGAGGTTGCAGGGTACCACTGGAGTTCATCCGATGCTTTCCTCAGACAGCTCACCTGTACAAGTGAAACCATCCCCAGTGTAACCTTCTTTACACAGGCAGCGGTAAGAGCCCATCGTATTCTTGCAGTCAGCATGTGGGCTGCACATGTGGGTTCCATTGGAGCACTCATCCAGATCTTTAAAATAATAAAAAAGGGGAGAAAAAACAAAGGTGAAAAAAAAATTAGTTAAAAACTCACACATGAATACAAACTTTAAATAGTGTGTGGCACACAGAAGCTCTACTTTAAATGATCTTCCATAATAAAACCCACACATATGTGTGGCCATCTGACTGACAAGGTGGGGAACAGTTTATTTGCAGCCTATCAAAGAACTTTGACAAGGTAACTGTGACTGAGGAAGCTCCAGGGCACTCCGTACTAAGGCCTGTACCTTGTTTTCACAGGCAGCACTAGGAGGCCCCTCACTGCCTCCCATCAGCTGCCCTCAAGCACAAAGCATCTCTCTCCATGGTCCAGTCTGTTCTCATCATTTCACAAGCCAAATATGAGAGAATGCTGATTTCACAGTTACCGTGGTGGAGGATTTGTCCTCCAAAAGATCATGTCAAATCAACCTAACAAGTTCAATAACCATTTGCCATCTTAAACTATAGGTGTGGTATTGTTTTTTTCAGAATTGCTAGAACCCCATTGTGGTCTTACCTTACAAATAAACACAAATGCATAAGACCCTCACCTGTGCACTTGATACCATTTCCAACCCAGCCAGGGCTGCAGCTACATTTGAAGCTTCCCGCTGTGTTTGTACATATGGCGTGTCTGTCGCAGTTATGGGCTCCAATTTCACACTCGTTGATATCTGCAAACAGAGATGTTTGAGGAGCTCATGGAACACACTTTCTCACATCCAGATAACTGACACCAGAATTTCTCAAGCAAGACATCGTGAATGTGAAAGCAAGCCCACATTTCTTTACAACATGACATTTAAAAAGGAAGTTGAAGAGAAAGTCACAACAAAGAAAAGCAAAGAAGCAGGTAGCATATTTCAAACATGCTGTCCCACTACCTGTTCTTCTGATAGGCACATACAGAGCAGTGCTGCTGCAGCTCACTCCAAAGTCTATATCCAAGAAGGAAAACAGTAACTCAGAAGAAAGCCTTCCCAGTGTGCCCGTCCTGCAGAGATGGGCAGAGTCTGCAGAGAGGGACTGCATTGGTGGCTCCACATTGCACAGTTTGCTAAACAGTCTCAGAGGGAACTCTGCTGCCCAGGGGCTCCTGGAACGCAGGACTCCCACAGTCCTCACGTATCCGCACGGATGCTGATGAACACCAGCCAGGCAGCAGCAGCCAGCTGCCCCTAGGACTGGCCCCAGGCAGGGAATGAAGCAGGTTCTGCTTGGCCAGAGGCTGTGTGCAAGGTGGGGGACAGGCTGTACCACTGTACTTCACACGACAGCTGAGGGCCTCATCAGGCATGCAGGAACTCGGGAAACCTAACGCAGTGGGAAGAAGTCAGCATCCTTGGAGGCACCAGGCAGCAAGTCATCCAATCTTCAACATACATGCTCATGCCAGCACGTTCTATTTCAGTACTTGCTATTTTCACCTTATTTTCATTTTTGGGCATTCTCTGGCAATGTCAAAATGTATAGACTGCGAAACCCAAACTGAACTCCATTCTTCCTTCTCACAAAACATTATTAATGCTCCATATAAGTACTTGGAGAATGTATAAACTCAAAGGCAAAGTTTTCAGAAATTACTACTGGTAATTGAAACAAAACTGGCAGGAATTTTGCTTGCCTATCTGAGCTTTGGATTTTACAGTATTTTCTGTAACTGAGCTATTGAACTGCGCTTTACTTCCATGCAGGATGTAACTTACCTAGAGTTCACATCAAACCACTTAAAACTGATACCCATTTTTTTTAGCCCTCCCAGGTGTCTTTGATGTTGCTGTAAGCCAAACAATCTCACTCTGTAAAACAGCTGATGGAAAGGGAAAACAAGCTCACAAACTCTACATGATTCCACAGACAAAAACCCAGCTCAGACCCTTCTCAAGAAGATGATTAAGAAAAGGCATCAGCCATCAAATATATAACAACTTTTGGGATCCTCAGCCCCAAAATCACAGACTTGAACTTCCCTATGATTTTACCTAAAAACAATTAGCTCTTTGAAGAGGGCAAGGTTGTGGAGCTAATGTGGAAAGTGTCCAGGTATCATCTTAACCATTTCCTTCACAACACTTTCTCAGGTTTTTCTGTCCAGACTTCTCTAGACAAAAGGCTGTGTCCTTTCACTATGCCTTGTACACATATTTGCCTTTTCACAAAGGCAACACATGACTTCAAGAAGCAGACAACATCTATTATCCTAAAATTAAGTACTCAAGGCCAGAAAACACCCAAACCCACTGCTGGTTGGGAGGGACAGGGTGTTTGTTTGGTGAGTTTTGTGCTCGCTTAGGGTTTTTTGTTGTTGAGATTTTGGGCTCTTTTTTTGTGATTTGGTTTTTGGGTTTTTTGTTTTGGTTTGTTTGTTTGAGGTTGTTTTGGTGGGTTGGCTTTTAATTTTTTGGAGTTTTTTTAGTCTGTTGAAGTGGAATTTCATCCAATCTTACTTTTCTGAGTCTCCTTCTAAATGAGGCTTGCTTTGACTCAAAACCCCAGACATGAGCCTTCCCATAATCTGAATGCTGATGTCTAGATATGAATCTAAATCTGGCAGCTGGAATCTACCATTAATAAATGTTGACTCCACCAACAGGCTTGAAAACATGCAAATGGACACTTACTTTTAAAAACTTTTTAAAAAGTCAGGAGCGAATAATGTCAGAGCAGTTTTGCCTTTAGCATATGCAGAAACTCCTATGAAGATAACATCACCCTAAACAGGAAACTCGCGTCTGTCAAAAAATCTTAAGGGTGGCCTGAAAAAAAAGCAACTCATTTTGGCTTGGGGAAAGACTGAAAGGAATTTAGAGAGGTCAGCTACAGTATACACTGACATAAAAAAGCCGAGGCAAACACTCTATATTTTAACCTTTACATGATTTTAAACCCCAAACTGTTAAACCACTGCTCACATTAAGACTCCACTGTATTTGATTATTTGATGCTTTGAAACACACAATCACAAGTTTCCTTATACCCTGCAGAGCACAACAAAACACCACAAAAAAAACCCCATCACCAGTAGAGATGTTTCTGCCAAGAATTTTTTTAAACCACCAGCAAACACAAACAGAAACTTGCATGCAACAGCTACACCACAATGAAGTCATGCTCAGGCTCAAATTTAAGAAAACCCAAGCCAAATTTTCTGCTCTCCATAAAGTGACTGTGGACTCCATCCCACTGTGCACTGACCCACTGACACGTTGTACCTGAGAATCCCCACTAACATCTCCCAGTGGAACAGCAGCACCACAGCACTGGGGCCCTTGCAGCGGACACGTGTTCCCCATCAGCTGTTTGACACACACTCTAAAAAGCTTAGAATCTTCTGTGGGATGAAAGCTGCAAGTATAAATGTATATTCAAATACGGGTATTTACAATGGGATCAACTTTCTCAGGCATCAGCCACTGAAATGTCATTCCACTTGCTTTGAATAAAAAAGCTTTTCTCTAGTAAAAATTTCCAATAGATTTCAATGCTTTTTTGCCTGGGTAAAGATCAAATAGGGAATGCAAGATGTATTCTCTAACACCACCTACCTTTAAAGGGACATTGCAGGGCTTATTTCCATGATGCATGGAAAGGTTTTTCAGATACTTAAATGAAAGCTGATTGAGGCATATAAAATACCATCACTGGCTTCATCCCAGACTTTACTTTATTTTCCCCTGCGTTTAACTCCGATGTTGATTTGCTATAATCCCTATTCTCTTCTTTCATTGCACAGCTGAGTTATAAGTCTACATTTATTGCATTGCAATTATTTCCAAGGCAAAAGAGATCTCAGACCAAACATGGTCCTGTGTAAACGGTGCACTGAAATCAGTGGAATTTATGCCTGCTTATACTGGAGCTTAATATGGATTTACGTTGCCATAAGTATTGAATTATGGCTTCACAGAATGAAACAGAAAGGAGAAGTTGAGCTCTGTAGGGGAAAAATTAACTCAATAACTTTAATAAAAGCATGAGTCCAGCTTGTTCTGTCTGCATGGCAGTACAAACAGTACTACACTCTTCAAATACTCCAGCTATTTTCATTTAATTGTCTGAAGACAAAGGCATTACTCGGTCTGAGTAAAGGTATCATGACCCAAAGAGCACCCACGAGGACACTACTGAAGTCAGGGTTTCACACAGTGATGGCCTATTCCCACTGACTTCATGGGGATTTTCACTAAAGAGTAAAGGAGTGAGTCACTGATTTATATCAACCTTCTCCTTCTGCCTCCAGTATGAGTCCGTGACAAGCCAAGGAAAACAAAGACATTCCAGTTGGAGACTGACACTGCATCCTCAGCCGGTCCCACTGTGCCCCAGTGCTGCTGCACACATGTTCTCAGCTCTGCAATTGCACAACTCCCATTAATACTAAGGGAGTTGTCTGCCTACAACAGATGAGAATACGCACGATAAATAATATGCAGGTCTGACATCATAACAATCCCAAGCACTCTGGGGAAAAAAACCTGTCAGTCACCCTATTTTGTTGGCTCCTTCAGTTCTCTTCTTTGGACAAATATTTTTTCTTTCAAGCCTTTGGCAATTATTAAAGTGTCTCTCCCATTAATCACAGTGGCACAAATTTTTAGGGCTGTCAATGTGTGTGCAGCAAAAATACACATCATATATACCTGTCACCCTTTGCACTATGCTTGCAAAATGTGGCAAGCAAAGGAAAGAAACTGCTAGCCAATATCTGCACAACATATCCTCACCCAGTCTGGAAGTGCATCACCGAAGTTGGCCAGAGAGGAGCATGGGACTAAGTCACTATTTCCTCACCTATACTCTAGAAATATTCCTTTGCATTTGAACAGAATGAGAGTGTACACTAACTGAAGAAAATTCATGTGTTCACCACTGGGCATAAAATCCTGTAGGTACTCTGTGTACCGTTTTCTGTTAGGTTTCATTTGGCTTCAATGGTCTATAAGGATCCTTAGCAAACTGTAAATTTAATTCAGACTCCACCTATAAATCAGTATTGTTTGTCAGGAATTATGCAAATCCCTTAAGCATTTTCTGACTTTTACATTTTTTTGGCAATCTCTGCATATCTGTGCATTTTATCGCACTGACGTTTCACTGGTATTTTGAGCCTGGGTCCAGTTCCCCAAGGGCCACTTGTCTGGTGGAAGTCACAAGGCATTTCCTCCTCCTGGGCTGCTGCCCATGTAATCAGGTAGGAAAAACCAAGGCTTTTCAGAGGGAAAAGACTGTGAATTTCAACTTGGCACTCATGCAAGTAGAAAAATATATGGAAAAATTCCCCTATTCTGATCTTCCTAGATGTAAAACTGTTTTCTCTTTTGGAATCACTCTCAGATTTTATTCAGCATACTGTCCTCTTGGAGTTTCACATGGGCCAGTTCAGCTCTTGCCTGCTAGCCATCCTTACATCACCAGTGCACTGGGGCACAGCACGTTACTGCTGGACAGATGCCTACTGCCAGTCCACTCCTCCTGTAATACCCCCCTTTGGTGGGCAGCATCTCAATATCATTATCTTCTGGTATTTGGCCTGACACAGCTAGCTCCCAGATTCACGATGGCAAACGTGTGCTTCACTGGTACCAGAACTCTTTTGTGCCATCAAGCCTGAAACACAATGTATTATTAATGGCCATTAATAATGGAGAGGAGAGCACATTCTACAACTCACAAAATCCTATGGCTGTATTTCTGAGGGCGAATGACAGGCTCACCTCTTCCTTTCCCTGCAGCAGATGTCTGACCTCTCTGGAACCAAGGTCCTGTCAGCCATGCAGGTATGCAGTGTGCACTCACTCCTCCCGCATCCACTAACTCCATCATCACTGGAGGGCGTTCAACACCAAACTCTCCAAGCTCACAGCCCACACCGAGGCTGCAGCTGAATACCTTCCACTAACCTTCCTCCACATGGCAACAGCATAGCCCTTGTGGAGGCAGAGCCTGGCCTCAGCCCTCCTACTCCCTGAGCCTGCTGTGGAGAAATCTCCAGCTGACTTGTAACATATTTATTTTTGATCTCTTGGCCATGCTGGGCAATTACTGCCCAAGTTCTCCTCCTTCAGTTTGACTCTGTGAAGAGCACCCTAAGCTTGTGCAAGCCCCCCTCCACCAGGAACCACCAGGGGGGCTGCACACACAGCCATAACTGCAAGGATGGATGGGAGAGAGTCAGAGAAGAATTTGTTTCTCTGTGAAAATATCAGAGCAAGTTTAAGGCTCTACATCAACAGTGAAAGATTGCAGATTTACAGGCAGTAATCCAGAGTGGTGATGAATCACAAAATACAAATCAGCGCCAAAGCAGGATTTCATTTCTGCACACGTACACGTATACTTTATTGACAGAAAGAGACAAGGTATTTGTCATAAAGCTGGGCAATCTGGAACTGGGATAGGGGAAAACACAGCACTCTTCTCTCTAGTGGCTGTGTACCATTGCCTGCCTAGGAAAATCTCAAATGACCTGCTCTAAGCCAGTATTATCACATTTGCCTTGTGAATGGAAATTGAACCATTCAAGCACTTGATGTTGGAAATCTGCATCTACAATGTGTATTTTTACACAGTAGTTTAAAAATCATATTTTTGTTACTAAACTCTGTCCACATTCTTACTGAGAACCAGGGAGAGGGAAAAACTAGGGGAACTAACATCTGTGTGGGATGGGAATGTAAGTCAGTGGGTGGATTCTCAATACTGTTAAATGATTGGGGGTAAAAAAACAAGTTTATTTGTTAAAATGGAAACAGTCAGTAATGACAAGGGAGCTGAAATATTTAGACAAAACTGGAATGGAACCCAAAGGACATGATTTAGTTGCTCTCATGAAACAGAGGGTCTCCCATTCAAAGTGCTGTATGCATTTTTGTAATTTTTTTTTCCATGGGAATTCCTAAAAACTGTGGATGCTTTTGATCTGTCTGTAAGACAAGAACTGAATTCTGAGGTCGAGGTGCTGTTGGCAACCTCCTTCCAGAAGAAGTATTGAAGGATGCTCTCACGGTCTGCAGTACCTGAGCTTGGGAACTTCAGTTCTTCCCCAATATTGTGCAAACAAGAAATGGGGAATTCAAAGTTCTCCAGCAGTAAAACAGACATTTCAAAAACCAGAATGTGAGAACCTGCACAGTGTAGTCACAAAGGGAGCTGCATCCACGGTTTTTTTCATTATTAAACCAACCTAGAAATTTCCTGCTCTGCTTCCTGTTTTCTTACTTAAATAAAAAAAATTCTCATTATTTGAGTAGGGTCCCATCTCAGTTGTATCAGCATAACTGATACTTCACCTTTTTGTCTTAGACCACTGGGCTCTTTCAAATTACAGAGCCCCTCTATAGTATCTGTTGGAATCAAGGTGTTCTGCTGTTTTTCCTGTCCTCTCTGAAACACTGCCATGCAGACAAAAGCAGCAGGAAAGGTTAAAAAAAGGAGGCAGGAAGAGCCCTCCTGACAGACAGTGTCCATCCAAAGGTCAGAGCTTGGCTGGGACCAGGAGAGAGAGATTTCTTGGCCTCTCCTTTAACAAAAAATATTGCTTGGGACGTTTGCCACTACCTTGAATCACGTGATGCCAAAATGGTGGCTATTTCCAGGCACTTCTCCAGAAGCCATACCTCGGATTCCTTCCCTGCCTCCATGACCTTTCTCTGTCTTTGCCTTCAACTCATTGCTTCATCTTCCCTGCTAGCTCCTTAGGCTGGGACTGATAGCTGCACCATGTGTAACTGATCAGCGTGAGGGTTTTCAGGTCTAGAGTTCTGAAGATCTTCATATAATTTACCACAGAAACACAGAACACTGAAATGTTGGTCTACAGGGTACAATCAGGGATTTCTTGGATTTAGATCAGTTCATATGTAAGTCAAAGGCAGCTGTTACTAACGCACAATTATTCATCCATAGTCCAATATGCAAAATACAACTCCTGCTCTCAGATTTTTCTATAAGAGCTGTAAAAAAACAGCTTCATATATTTGGGGCACCTAAAAAAACATATTATTAAATCTGTACAATAAGGGCAGACTAAGAATAAAAGTGTGTCTCAAAGACATTGCCAGAAATCTGTTTACCCTAAGTCTACACTAAAAATTATATTAAACATATGTTTGCATTCATATTTGGGCAAAGTCTAAGACTCTCAACACCTTGGCTTGAGACACCAGCACTTGGATTATTAATATCATGCCCTCAGAGCCTGTATATTTGAATCTCCTTTCTGTTTGCTGGCAATACATGAAATAAAGCAAATTCTGATTCTGTTGATAGAATGTAGTTGTGTAACTGTATTATCGACACTTTGCAAAAACTGAAAATATATTTTTGCACATATTTCAAGCCATCTGTGTTTGCCAAATAATACTTTGAACAGATACCTGTTATTTGCTTGCTTTGCATAGTATACAATTAACCAAATGCATTGAGGTCCCCAGGAGTTTGTCAAGTTACAGAGAATGGCATTTGCTGTTCTCTTAGATGAACAACTGTGCAGTAATGCGCTCAGTTTTGATCCCAATCTTTGATCCACTCATTTCAGCAGAAGCAGCATCAGGCTGAATGCTACACTACTGAAGTTTAGCAGAACACAAGCTCAGCAAATTTGGATGAAAGGCAAAATAAGAGCACAAGCAAGTGAAAAGAAGCACAGTGAGAAGAGGTTCTAAACACCAGAAAAGTAGACTCATGAGTTTAACTAAAAATTAATAATTAAGCTTTAAAACTTACCTGTGCAACCAGTTGTGCCTTTCTTGCCTGAATATCCCATATCACAGTGACAGATAAACGACCCTTTTGTATTCTCACAGGTTCCACTCAGACAGATGTTTGGATGCAGATCACACTCATTAACATCTAAAAAACCCCATGAATTAAGATTTAATAAATACAATTCTTAGAAAGGGACTGGAAAAATCTCTTTAGATATGAATTTTGATACAAAACCAGGTCTACATAAGCAAAGAAAAAGCTGCTCATAATAGTTATTCCTTACCTAGCATACAAGCATACATTTTGAGATCTGGGGTAACTGTTATATTACCATATCTGCATTAACATACCTTTAATGCCAGCTTTTCTTAATAAGAGACACTAAGGTGCAGTACATCATCCACAGAATGACTATGATTATTGATAATTTCTATATATATATGTGTGTGTATACATTTATATGTGCATGCATGCCTTTCCTAGTTTTGTTGGACAATTCCCTCAAAATACACTCAAGATTTTAAATTAAAATGTGAAAATGTGGTTTTGGAGATATGCTGTTTCACGACTCTGTTCTCCCAAGGTACAACACTTCCACATAGTTTTGTCTCAGAGACAAGTTTAAATCAGCACTGGTGATTTATCTTGCTAGAAATTTTCCACAGCATCATCCACTTCCTTTCTGCAGGGACTCTTTTATCTGAGCTGCATAAAAAGCTCCCTGGAGGAGGACCCAAAGACGCAATGCTGTAGATCATCATATTTACACCCCAATCTACAGGGATATACAGAGATTACATTTGCATTTGTGGAATAGGGCTGGTTCTATGGTCAGGTGACCAAAATTAGGATATAAGAGCAATGCTCTTTAAATATCATTGTCTATCTACTTGGAAAGAGTGCCTTGATAAATAATTTTTCCATGTTTAATGCAGATTGGAATATATGTACTTTCACTTACCTATGCAAGTCTTCATGTCTTCAGATGCCATGAATCCATCATAGCAAAGACACCTGTATTCTCCTGGGATGTTTGTACACTGGCCTCCATCACAGATGTTTGGATTGTCTTCACATTCATCAATATCTACAGGGGAAAATCAGATTAAAATGTTACCTTTGTCCAATGCAACAAACCATCATCATGGCAAGTAAGCATTTTAATGCTCTGATAAACATGGTGAAGGTTGAACCCTCAGAAATAACTGAGCAGTACATTGCAAAATTGTCCTGATGAGTAAGCTCCTTGTCTCCAGCTAAAGTCAGTGGCAAAACAATCCCTTCTGACTCAAGTGGTAACAGGAACCAACTTTTCCTTCAGAGAAAAGAACTCCACCGGAACCGTTGTCACACCACAAGGCCACATATAATTGGGCATTCTTGGATAAAATCCATCATTGTTGAAATCAATGGAAGCTCTGAAGTCAAACTCAGTGACAAAAATACCAAACTTTACAGAGCTTAAAAAAGCCACTATACATGCAAAATACCTATACGGATCTCAAGAGTGGTGACAAATTGGAAACATTTCAACTCATGATGGGAATAATTACAGTACATATATTTAGTTCACTAAGAGATTTTTATGGTCTTTTTTAGCATTTCAGCTGACTGGCCAGGCCAGCCATATAGCTACATCCTTTAGGATGAAAAGTTGTTTTCTCAGTTGATAAAATTGCCATCACTGACTGGAGCCAAGCTGCAGAAGCAGGTACTTTATTACATTAAGGCAACCATGCTAAATTCTGGAATCTTTCAGAGCCCCTGGGGTTATGCTAGGGTTCCTTGTAAAAATCCCTAGAGTCTTCCTGTGTCAGCACCAACACAGACCAGCAAGAGCAAAAATCAGAATCTCTGCTTAGTGATACCATGGGAAAAAAATCAGTACAAAAAGGACAAGATTCAGGAATCCTCTCCAAGAGAAAGGGTGTAACTCATTATCAGAGCAGTCTATTGTGGATTGCAGTAATTATGCAGCTGCAGAAAATGAACTCACTTTAATTTAAAATATTATGTTCATTATTCTCCTGTATTTCTAGCAGCTAGTGCTTGTGTGGATACATAACTTCTGCAAGGAAGAAGGCTGACCAGTCTCTGTTTATCTTAACAAGCAAATAATGTTGGCATGGACATTAGCCTGAAAATGTTAATTTGGAATGGAATTTGAATTAACATGCAAATTTAAGCTCTAGAAATGGGAATAATAATGACAGAAATAAAGAACTTTATTTATGAACCTGTCACTGTACCCATTTCACAGTTGGGGGAAAATCAGCTGACAAAGAACCTGTTGTTTCTCCTAATTGAGCTGATTATTTATGCATAACCTCACCAATTCAAACCTGACCTACTACTGAACTGCAGAGCATTCTTACCAGCTCAATTATCAGGAAATATATTCTGTGATGGCTTCCAGCTTTGTGTGATGTTAAAGATAAAAGACATGTTCACACAGAGAAAACTGAAAATGTAAAATAGGTGTTTCACAATGAAGGTTGCAGTACTATTTTATCTTGTACCATGCACAAACATCTAACGGTGTAAAACCAGATATTAAGTGCCATGAAAGGACATGTCACAAATTATTTTTATTCTTATTGGTTTGGGCAGAGGCAAAACTTTAGTATGTGGATTTTGAATATTCACCAGATGTTTACATATATAAATAACATCTTTTCAAGAGAAGGAAGCAGTGTTTTCCATACTAATAGGGTAGTTAAGGTGACCCCTCACATCTCTGGATATTTTCTTAGATTTGACTTGACATCCAAAGATGTCTGGTGTTCCTGCTATTTAAACGTTTTATGTGTGGCTGGTGCACTCAAGTCCTTATTAGAGGAGAGTATGAAAATGAATAGCTAATAGTTATTACGGCTGGCCAAGGAAATTCCATTCTTCAGAGTCAAGGCTGCATATAGATATGTAGAAATTCACAACTAAGGTAAGATCTGACTACAAACTTCTATGGACGTGTTTAGGGTCAGATTAATATGTGGACAAACCACAGAGAATCCATCCCCTCCCCACAGCAAAGGCAGACGCTTCCATTTTGACTTTGAGAACAGAAAGATGATAGTTTCCTATTCCAAAGTTTTTAGTTTAATATGCAGGAAGGTGCTCTAAATGATCTGTTCTGGCTTTGGGTTTAGAGATGTGTTTGGGTGCTTAAGGATAAGGGGGAGTAAAGCACAGAACTGTTTCTAGCCAGCAGACTTGAGATCCCAAAGACTGTCCAAGTGCACATTTGGGTCATTTGGTCCGAGTCAAGTCAAGAAGATGAAAACAGAAAAGTGGCTCAGAGATCCTGCTCCCCCCTTCCTCCTTCCCTCTCATGTCACTCTAATCCTCTCACTGGGTTTAGATTCTGGCTGAGGCACAATTTCAATCAACTAGTTTTATTTTTGCATTGAAAAAGTGCCCCAAACACCAATGTTTGGGCAAGTTTTTGTAAAAGCTTGCCTTTTCTAGAAACTTGAGCTAAAGCAAACTACTTCTAATCTAAATATTTTAGGTTTTCAGGGTCAATCAAATTTGCACTTCTTCTAGTTGAATTCTTTCCTTGAATGAGGGTCTGATACTTGCTGAAGGCTGGCTACTTTACATCTTTCTGACAGAGCAAGCTACAATGTGCGGGAAAACAACATTTCACTGTGCTTTAGGGCTCTTTTATCTTCTGGAATGGTAGTGAGTGGCCTCAGGGTAATTGAGACCCTGGTTCAAGGTCTATAAATATTTACAAATTCTAAATGTGAGCACTCTACTAATCCAGTATAGAAAACTCTCCATTTGCTCAACTATAGAGGCAATTCTATTCCAAGGGATTAACTCTGCTATAATTCTCATGCTCTTCAAGGAGCTCTTGGATGGAATTGGCAAACAGCTGGCAAATATTCACATGCCTCATCAGGCCGGTGGCTGTGAAGCAAGAAGTAAGAGAAAAGTAGGGTAGAATTATCTTTCCAGTAACCTATGTGGAAATCACCAAGTACAATTCACTTCCTGGGATTATGACTCCCAGACTCCCAAAGGAGAACACCCGGCCATAAGAGAGCTCTGAAAGTTTTCTCACAAATCCTTTCAAAAGTGCAAAAGACCTGTTTCCTAAGAAAGATTCATACTATTCCGATTTCAATTTCTCTGCAAGTCATTCAGCTCTGAAGTAATGCAGCATACTTGCATTTAACTAAACAAAGAATTAAAAATAGGAATTTTCTTGCTTGCTTAAGAGCAGATACCACAAAACCACAGAAATCAGCTTCTTTTCTAGTATCTCTGTCTATCCTCTCTCCAACATAACCATACAATACACATGCACAACATTTTGGCTTCTGTTCATGATAATTTTTTTAATGGTCTTCAACCTGTTTTGGACTTGGATCTAATATAATACCTTAAGGGGGAAAATTTATCTCCTACTGAAAAAATTACAGTTTATTGTTATTAAAATCAGAATCAGCTTCTACACTTTCTGAAATTATGAAAAATCAATTCCCTTCAAAGCACTTTTTTCTGAAGTTGCCCAATCCTGATACTTTGGAGTTGTTTACTTCAGAAAAAGAACTTCACTTTCCATTTATTTTCTTTTTTTTAACAGTGTATTTGTTACAACAGCGTTAATCTTAAAAAGAAGGTCCATTTTTAAACTATTGAAATAAACCCTTCAAGCAGAAAAGTTCCCAAAATCTCCCTTACCAGTGCATGTCCTGTGGTCTGGCATGAGTGCAAAGCCTTGTTTACAGCTACATTCATAGCTGCCCTCCGAGTTCGTACAGAAGTTCTCACAGCCACCATTCATTATACTGCACTCATCGATATCTAAAAAGGAGAAAATTACAGGTAAAATCCAGAACACCTTTTACTTTAAAGCACATTTCAAGGACACACTTTGAGTCAGCTTTCCAGTACAGCATCAATCCAGAGTCTACACTTGGAGTTTGCACACTAACATTCAAGTGTTTGCAAAGGTAGGCACTGGGATGGGTGTCAGGCAAACCAGGGATGGAAAGAGATGATACCTGACTGCATATACAAATACTTCTGTGCTTCTCCTTGTACACAAAGGAACAGCACTGTTGAGTTACCACAGGATCATAGGACAACGAAGTCTTTGTAAGGATCAAGGTAAAAAATTACTTGGCAGAATTAAAGCCAGTGGATTTTTCATGTATTTCCACGGCACAGTAGAAGAAATGTATGCAATTGAACCACATGATTCTATTTCATGGTCCAGCAGGAATGATGATTTTTAATTAAATATATAACTAATCTAACAAGTAACTCCCTCTAAATCATCAAAGTCTGAAGTCTGGGAGCACTTAAAGTAGTATGTGATTTTATGCATCATGATCAACTTACTAAAGAAAATAATCTGTTACTCAGCTAAGTGTAGCACTGCCATGCCTTCATTCATTTCTCTCAAAAATGGATGTGCACGTTTTGGAGATTCTGCATACTCTTTTGACAAACTGCAATAGATTCTTTGAATCATGGTTAAAAATGACTTTATATATCTACTAAACTGAAAGAAGTATGTGTGTTTTATCTTCCCTGTTTGCTAGAGCTCCGTGTAGATTTTGTCCTTACCGATACAGTACAGCTTGTCTTGTGTGGACTGATATCCAGGGTTGCAAGCACACTGATACTTTCCAATCAGGTTGACACAACGGCCATTTCTGCACAGGTTGGTGCTCAGCTCACATTCATTAATGTCTGTTGCAAAAGAAAAAGAGGAACACATTTTAGTCCTGAAAATGACATTAAAGCAAATGCTGTAAATGCACAGCACGAGAGAGGTAAAAAATGCACAATCTTGATTTTGCCTGCATGTCTCACCTACACATGCAGAGATATTTGGTGAAATCTGATGGCCTGGAGGACAATCGCACCGAAAACTTCCCTCTGTGTTGATGCAGGTGCCCCCTCGGCAGAGAAGGGGATTGCGCTGACACTCGTCGAT
Organism: Callaeas wilsoni; assembly: GCA_013398955.1. NCBI lineage: Eukaryota > Metazoa > Chordata > Aves > Passeriformes > Callaeidae > Callaeas > Callaeas wilsoni. The sequence continues at coordinate 17,441 of VWPU01000302.1, read as the reverse complement.
GTCTGTGGGGAGAAGGGGAGGCACATCACTGCAGGGCCAGCACATCCCTCACCACAGCCCACCACCCACCACAGCACCACCTGCCTTGATCGACCCTGCAGCCTGTCCTAGAGCCAGTCATCCCTTGCACCACAGTGCAGTTAGAAAAAGAAAAGAAATTCAAAAAAGTTTCTTCCTAAATTTTAATTTACCTTAAATTCAAAGTTCAGGGTGGTATCCCACTTAGCAAAATGGGGATTGTGGGGATAAATTTAACATCCTAAAATCCTGAGCCTTGCTTATATATGCTTTGGCAACTTGCAGAAGCAGAAAATTCACATTTAAAGTTAGTTTTAATAAGGCTTACATAATGAGAGAGACCTAAACCCAAGCACAATCAAACCTTTAAAAAAAACCCCAAATAAACCACACATAGCATACTAGCACATAGCATACAATTGCACATCTAAGGTCTATAAAAAACATACCCATGCAGTTTTTCATCATCATAAATCCACTTTCATAGCCTTCAAAACATTCACACTCAAAGTCTCCAGGAGTATTGACACAGATGCCTTGGCCACAAAGATCAGGAGAGATGCGGCATTCATCGATATCTGTAACACAAAACACATTCACAGGATTTTCAAAGGAGTTCTGTTCTTCCTTTTCAATTCAAAGCCATGAGAGAGACATCCATGCAGTTTACCTGTGCAGTTCCTCTCTTCAGAATCAAGGGCAAATCCACTGTCACATCTACACTTAAAACTGCCAATGGTATTTCTGCATTTTCCATGGGTGCAAAGGCTGGGGAACATTTTGCATTCATTGATGTCTGAAAATGAGACAGTATGGACATATGACGTTACCACTGCATACAAAAACAGTGCACAAAAGAGCAATGCTGCCATCAGAGCTCATCCTTTTTCATGGCAGTGACCCCTCCTTTTGGGAAAATTAGACCACATTACATAAACTGATTCTGACTTCCCCCTAACCAACAGTGTAGACACTCTGTGCTGGAAGCGCCAAGAACACTTTCTGCTACAAAATGGTGTTAGTCTCCCCTTTGTCCAGCAGGATCTGATCTGCAGCTCAGGAAGATTTCAGTGGACAGAGGATTAAGGCAAAGACAGCTTCCAAAAGAAGCACTCTGTCTTCTGATTTCTGAGAAAAAAATGTGACTTCCATGAGTCACAGAAAACATAATGAGCATAAATAAAAGCACATGTCACTTTTCTTTATGGATAATTAATGACTTAGCAACTGTTTATAAAACAAGGCTGAAACTAACAACAGTAATTGTCATTCATATATATATATATATTTCCCTCATTTCAGACTTCCTAATGTTTAGTTTTTGGTTAACTTCTGACATTGTCCAGCTTAACCCCACTGGTAACCCTGGAAAGACAGCTTTCAGCACATGATGCTGGGGTGTCACTGTGTGATTCCCATTTAACACTGGAAGTTTACCAATGAGAGTCATAACATGACTTGGTTTACAGTAAATAAAATTCCCTGATTTGAGCCATCAACCTGGAAGCTATTTCCTCTACTTCTCCAAGTAGCTTCACAAGAAATTCCTAAAATTATTCACCACTTCTTCATTGTTCCACAGTAGAATTAAAGTTATTGCATGCCTTCACAAGTAAGGATTGTTCTTTCAATACATCCAAAGCTGACTGCCCAGTTTGTTCCAGTTCTCGTACTACGAGATGCCAGGAGGCAAAGTCGGGCACAATTTAACCTCTCTAGTGAGAGAGACAAATTCTGTGTTTTGAGGCTGCAGTATTATATGCTATTTAATGGTCTCTAACACAAACTAAATTCTCTTGTATTTTATTTGGGCTTCAGCTGCCATGAAATCTAATTGGACTGTCAAACATGCCTTAGGGTGAGTGAAGTGCCTATCACCAAAATTTTCAAACTCAGAGGAGCTGTCTGATGGACGAGTAAAAATAAAAGCCATCAGGATTTGCCAGCAATTAACCACAAATGGATCACATACCTTTAGAGAAAGGCTTTCCACTTATCTCTATCTTTGTGGAGAACCCAGGTCCCCTTGGGCAAAGAGCTTCAAACTCAGGAGTTCCCCTGAGAGGACACTCCTCGCACTCGTAGCCCCAGGCTGCCCCCACGGAGCAGCAGCAGGCGTCCATGCGGTGCCGGCCTGGAATCTGCGACGTGCACTGCTCGTCCTCGTGCTGCAGGTAGCAACTCTCCAAGCGAATGTCTGTTGGGCAATTGAACAACATGTTGAGAAAGAAAGAGAAAATTTAGTTCACTGTACAGGAATTTTTTTCCAAAATCCCTTTACAGCTTGCTCCATGTTTTTGTGGACTCGGAGGAGCATACCAAGCTCACTGCATAATTCCTAACAGCAAAATATTAACACTAAACTCAGAAATTAAGAGTTGAAGTAAGTTTAAAGCACCACTCTGAAAAATGGTGCTCAACACTTGAAGTAAATTTTGGATCAGAAAAGGATTTTAAACATTCCAGCTTGCCATACTTATATAAGGCCTTTTAATTACTACAAGCTATGCCTTGTTCAGAGAGAAATCTTAGGCATTATTGCCATAAATGGACAACAGTGCTTTGGGTGGACAGCATGCAAAACTTGGACATTCTGTTGCAGCCTCCATCAAGGTGCATGGTGTGGCCAAGTCCCAGCCCACAGTGGTGGGCTCCATTATAGTGGTGGGCTCCTCCACTACTCCAGCCTTTGTGGAAGGTGGTTTCAGGGGGGCTGCAGATGAAGAGTGCTAAGAGCAGAGATGATCTGTAGGGATTTGTCAGATGAACAATCTGGAACTAAATCAATGCTATTCACCACTTAGCACATGGTAACGGGCTTTAGCTACTACTGTTGGAATCTGTTCCTATTCCAAGGGAGCTAAGCTCATGTCCCTGAATAATTCCATTTGAAAAATGGGCAAAAATAATTTTCCTTCCCTGTAAGAAAAGATGCGGTGCAATTACCAGTCATTGCATAGATCTGCTCTTCCCCAGCAGACCTGCACATGGAATTAATACCTACCAAGACAAGTCCGTCCAGAAGCATCTAAAGTCATTCCACTGGGGCACTGGCAAACAAAGGATCCCAAGGTATTGACACACTGCCCGTTTGTACAGACTCCAGGAAACACCTCACATTCATTAACATCTATTAAAAAAAAAAAAGTGAGTAATTACTAGTATGCTAAACATGAAAAAATCAGCAAAAATATAAAAAATAATTCTAATGTTTTTAGGATAAAATAAAAAACCACAGCAGTTTACATGGCCTAAAAAATTCAAAACATTTACAATTCCCTAAGCAAGTCAGCCAGAACCAATTAGTTACAGAAAACTGCTGATGATCAGAAATAATAAATGCTGCTATTTGCCATTTCTACAAATACTGAAATTAAACTCAAAAGTAACAGAAAAGGGAGGGGTGTTTAAAAACTATATCCATTTTCATACTCACTGTGGGCCAGATATTTGAAGCAAATGGGCAAAGAAAGACCAAGGTAAGTGCAAAATGACATTATGCATTATTCCTACTACATTCAGTATTTTTTAAAGTTTTTTGAGAATTTTCTCTATCTGCATGTCTGGAAACTACAACACCATTTGAAATCTGCCCCTATGGCCTTGTCAGCAATTAGCAACTTCATATGTATATTAGAATAACCTCCAACTACACACAGAGTTTAACTTTGTTAAGTAAAAACTGTGTTTCTGTATTTAAGAGGAAAATTTAGCACTTTTGTGTAAGGATAATTTGATTATATGCATTAGCTTGGCTTGAGCTTAAATAAATGTTTAGTAATCTAAGTGTGAGGTCATCCCACCCATGTCCTTTGTGGAAAGCATATGCTTCACAACTGCCTTTGGGAAAAAGCCTCCAGCATTAAACACAGCTCCGAGATGAAGCGTGACAAATTTTAGGACAGGAGAGGACAAGAACAAGAAATGGAAAAAGAATGACTGGCAATCTGTAGATGAATACTCATGTATACAGTAACCAAGAAGTGGGAAGGTTGGTCTGGTCAGGCCTCCAGACAAAACTCCTGGTGCAAAGAGACTCTGCATCTCTCAAGCCTCATGGAGCACAACGGAGGATACACGCTGGGGGCAAATCAGTGGCCTCTGCCCTTGAACAGATATTGTAAATTGACTGGAAGGTATGAAGCAAAGCCAGTGGATTATTAGAAACCACTGAAACACTGTTCACAGCCTGTGAGCAATATTGCAGCTGACAACTCCAGGGCTCACCCGTAAACGAGAGGAATGCTGCCAATTTAGTTTGCTTATTTCCTTGCACAAGATCTATTACTCATTTTACATGGGCTGTGTATGGGAGAACTGACTATCACCTTTTGGGAACTAAACTTACTCCTGTCTCTAACTTGCCAGTAAATTTCCTAGAGACCTTTCCCTGTCTTGAAAAATGCTTACATTGGTCGAAAACCAAGTAAGGCTTCAGTAATGTTACAAGGAAGGGAAACTACTCTGAAAAACCTGGTACTATCCAGGTCCCATTGAAATGAGAAAGATTAAAGCATGTAATAGATGTAATCTGATGTGCTGGTAAAGGAAATGCTGAAAACAGTTATGCCTGTATCTTGGAAGGATAAACTTTCCATCCCAGCAGTGTTGAAAATGTTCTAAGACTTTCCTTGTGAAGAGAGATAGGTGGGCCCATTTTTTTTTTCTTTTCTTTCACTTACACACTCCACAAAGTGTTGCTGAGGTCAGATAAGTTATGTACAGTGGGTCTGCAGCACAGACGTGCCAAGGTATTCAGTCATCATTTGGAAAGAAGAGAGTATGTGTGAGGGTGTTCCTCTTTTCTTTTTTTTTTTTTTTAAGGGAAAAAAACAATGTTTCTTTATGGAAGCTACATATGGGAATAATTTTTTAAAAATACTTTAACTGCAGTGTCATGTCAGATGTTGTCAGTCAGGATGACCCACAGCAGTTTGAGACTCTCTGAGCTTCTGCATATTATGTAAATATGCAGTACTTTTCCAGGGGTTCAAATCAATTCAAACAGAGATGAAATAGGGTGGAACCTTCAATTCTCACAGAATAGTATAGAGTCATCTCATACCAAGCAAAATACTACACATTTAAAATATCTTTAACCTTTTCTTTAACCCAAGTATAACTGTGTCTTGATGCTTTTTTTCTTTTTTTTAAATAAGACAGTGAAAATATGTCTTGGAATGTGTAAGATTTCATATAATGTTGTATGGGAGAATGCCAAGGCTGGGGAAAAAAAAAAGAAAACTAATGTGAACTACAGTCTCTTAACATTCTTCTCCTAAAGCATAGTAATGCCTCATACCACTGTATTACTTATGCCGTGTTTTGTAGTATATATAAGACACATACTTTGTAAAAACAGGTAACTCAGTTAACAGTATTTGAAGAGAGAGAACCACCTCCTTATACTGGTAGACATCATATTTGCAAGCGTGTGCATTGAGATAAACTGTGAGTATGCAGGAATGTTAAACAAACTGAAACCAAATTCATCCCTGACATAACCCTAATGAAGTCAATGGAACAACGCGAGGTAAGAACTTGGCATACTGTTCCTCTATGCTAAATTAACCACTTAAATCAAAACACTGGCTTTTTTTATTCAAGCTCTGATTTATGTTAAGGCAACAATAAATACCTTCACACAATGTTCCTCTTATTCTTGAATATCCCTTTTGACATACTGGGTCTGTAAAACAAACAAAAGTGAAGTTACAGAACACTACAGTCCAAAACTCACCATTAATTTATTGTGCAAAACTGATCATGTGAAACATTATCTAGTTTATTGCTATGAGAAGTCTGAGTGCTTAGACAGTATCCCAGTACTTTCTGAAATAATAAAGAGATAAGATGGGGCAACTACATCAACTATATAGAGTGTCAGCCTTTATCCTCTTTTGCTTCCCATGTGTCTCAGCTAGCTAACCTAAAAGTGGTTATGATTCCCACTTCATTCAAACCAATTAATTCATTTCACTTGATCACAGCACATTACAACCCTATTTACCATGGATGAATGAGGATGAATTCTGCTAAGATACACAGAATGAAATTAACCAAAGATTTGAGCAAACTAGCAGCTTTCAGGATATAGAAATAACAACCCGCACACATTTCTGCATTCATCAGCTCGTCCCTGGGTTCTCAGCTCATCCTACAGTTCAATAAAATTATCAAATGAATATGCAGTGACCTCAACCCATTTTCTGATCAACTGTATGATTCTCCAGGTCATCAGTTAATCTACAGAGTATAATAACAAGGGCTACTCCCTCTCCTCCCTCCATTACCACACCAAAGATCCATTTGTTGTGAACATTTCCTTGGGATCTCTGGGGAATATGCATTTATTGCTACACCATTAGGAACTCCAGATCTCTAATTATGACAAACCATGCTAAAGTAAGGCTGCAAGTTACAGACTTGTAGGTGTGGTCCCTTCCCTTCAGTGCTTAAACTTGTAAAATATTTACTGTAAAATCCAGTTAGAACCTTCTATAGCTGCATGCTACCCCTCAGATATTAAGACTTCTCTTTTGGGGACTGAATAAGGAATGATTGCTTGATAAAAGAACAAGTAAAGTTATTTCTCTAGCCTGTGCCCAACTTCTATGACAATAATCTGGACCAATCTCAGAGGAGGAAAAGTCCCAGGTTCCCAAGGAAAATGAACAGCATTACCTCGTTCACATGGTGTACATGGGCTTCCCCAAGCAGCACCTAGTGAGGAACAGCACTGGGACTTCAGAGTTGCTCCGTTGATATTTATTTCACACCTTCCATTCACTATGTTCTGCCAACAGGTACCCTTGACAGTTTCTGTTTGGGAAAAAACAATGTATTTTCATGCAGATTCTCTAGCATTATGCATTACTGTATTTACAAACACATGTGAATTTAACCATGAAAAAGGATCATCCTTTCATTATAATTTACCACATCAGAGCTAAATTTATTTTAAAATCTCTTAATTTAACCCTATCTATGCTGGACTATAGCCTGAAATTACCCCAACACAGAGCTCTTGCAAATCCTAGTTTATGCTTATTGTCCTTAACAGAGAATATGTCAATACCACTCAAGATTTGAGTCCCTGTATTGATTATGACTCAGATCAGGGGCACATGCAGAAGACCAAAGTAGATATGAAACCTTGCTACATCTTCCATTATTTTACTAGATCTCCCAGTCTGGATATCTTCCCATGTAGGGAGTGGCAGGAGATAGCTAAGGATCAGACAACTGTAGTCCTAGAGTTTTCCTCGCTGACTAGACAAGAGCTATAAATTACTGTCCCAACAGAACAGGCAAGAGAGGAAATTATGAGCCCACAGAGTATCTGAGTCACAGCATTGTTCGTGGATGCTCTTGAGCTGGCCTGGACTGTGCATAACTTGTTCATGCTCCATCTCAAATACAAAATTCTTTCCAGAGAGCAGATTCTAATTAGAACATGCTCACCTTATTACAGGAGAAATTAAGGAGGTGAGCACAGACCTGAAGTACTAGTCTTAGCATTCCTGTGTTGGTTAGAAAAAGTTTTCACCTGTCTTTCAAATTTGACATGGAAGCACACCAAGCTCCCAAGTGCATGTTATGCATGCATAGTAATAGCGAAAAAAGCACTTTTTAACATTGTTTCTGTTACATTTTCCACTAAATTAATCTACACAAGTTATTTTAAAGTATTTTCTAAACCTGGTGTACAATATTTGCATGTCACTGGACATTTTTAACCAGCAAACATAAAATCTTCAGAGGAATAAATACCTATGCAGATGGTTCTGGTTGGATCCAAAGTACTTTCAGGAGAACATTCACAAACAAAAGAGCCTGGTGTGTTTTTGCACACTCCATTAACACAGGGGTTAGATTCACATTCATCAATATCTAGAAAAGAAACACACTGCTATTAGTGCCAGAAAACATTAACAAAAATACATATGGCTCTTTTCAGTTTAGGAAAAAGGGGACGAGACTTTCCTCACGACTAGTCTTGCCGATATTCCCCTTTTCTGTTACAAAACTCTTCACAACAGACTAACAATGCGTGTGTCCCTAAGACACACCAACACGTTAGAACTGTCTGTGGCTCAGAAAGGGTTCAAACCAGGAGCCCTTTGGCTCTATTCCTCACACAATAAATTTGTAAAGCTTGGTTCTTCTCACCCTTGGCACAGTGTGGGCTCACTGGTAGTAGTAAACAGGGAGAGTGAATACAGGCTGTTCCATGAGGTTATCTAATCACTTCATTTTGGCTTTGTCCCTCCCTCCTCATTCTCCTACTTCCCCATACAATTTATTTATGGTGACTTTTTTTTTTTAGTTTTACACATTATATCCTCATCAAGGTTCCAAGTATTTCTGGCACAATCTGAGAACAATCCAAATGAATAAAACTAGGATGAAATGGTGTGTTACCAATTACCTTCGCATGTCTTTAGATCAGGAGTGTATACAAATCCCTTTGGACAGGTGCAGGTGAAACTTCCAGGGGTATTTCTGCATTGCCCATTGTCACAAAGCAGCATGTTCAGTGCACATTCATCAATATCTACAATGAAAATAAAGAGTTTTTTAAGAAAGAAAACATTTCTGGAACAGAAGCCAGGACAGAATTTCCCTCCCAACAGCCACATTTCAGAGGATACAAATAGGGCAGGGGGATGTGGTGTGTGTGTGTGGAATATGAATGCTGGATTCTTTTTGTAGATAACAGGTTTGCACAAGAGCTTGTACTTTCTTTCTTCACATATTCATAGTGTGTGACAGCCACACCACAGTTCAAAATAAAGCTGGGAATCACACTTTCATCCTGCCTGTATTGTGGACTAGGTCAATGCAGTCTCCGAGTCGCTGCACAGCAGCACCCACAGTCATGAAAGAAACAAGGAGAGGATTGGCTTGAAAAGGTTTGCTGATCATTCTGGTCTTTAAATCACCATTTTTTCCAAGCTGGCTCTGAACTTAGATGTTATGGTTAACAAGGCTAATGTAAGTCTACACTTGCTTCAGAGATGAAAAATTTAAATAGAATTTCTAGTGCTAAATTTAAGAACCCTGAGGAAATCTTTGGAAGAACTGTGGTCATTAGAGAGAAGTTGCAAGAAGGTGGCAACAGGCCATGAATAGCAGGTGAAGACCAGGAGAGACCCAAAGAGCAGACGGGAACAATTGGCTAAGTCAGAGAGGCCTCAGAAAGTGTTGAGAGAAGTTGGGAAGACTCAGAGGGTCAGCGCAGCAGCTGGGAACAGCAAAAGTGCTAGGAAAAGAAGGGAGACTTGCAGAATAAAACAGACCATGTGGGAAGCTTCACGGGAGTTCAGAAAAATTGAGAGAGGGCCAGGTGGAACATTATGGGAGAATGGGAAACAGCTGTGATGGAGCATGGATGTGGGCTAAAACAGGGTGGGCTGGGGAGCATCTGGAAAACTCACAGATGGATTGGGAGAAGAGAAGAGATGCCATCAGCTACAAGCAAACACTGGAATAGGACATGGACAATTAAAGCCGAAGAAGCAAAAGGGAAAATGGGATGAATTACAGTGTGATTTTTATCTAGGAAAGATCAACTCTTTTTTTTTTTTTTAAGATAATGGATAGTTTTGACTGGGATAACACCCATGACTTAAACTATTTAGGTTTAAGTAGAGAACACAGAACCCAAATAAAATTATTATGTAAGCTGGAGATAATAGAAAGGAATTTAAGACATTTAAAGTGGTTGCAGAGCTGGAAGAAGGAGAGATTACAGTAGGATGTATTAAAAAAGAGAATAATCATGATGAAGCAAGGATATTAGAAATGCTTTCAGGGATCAGTCTTGAGACTCGTCCTATAAAATATTCATTTTAATGCAAAGTAAAAAACTGTGGACAACACTAAGCTGGAAGTTATTACCAATACAGAGAATCAGGCAAGGCTAAATTAATCTTGACAACATGAACAAGAAAAATAATATGAAATATAATCACCAGCATCCAAAACTTTGCAATTAGGGACCAGTAACAATAACATGCTAGAAACCAGAACTCATCAGCTGAAGGCTAGTGAGAAAACTCTGGCTGTAACTCCCAATTAGAGGTAGACTTTGATTCCACAGAATAACACACATTTGAGAAAAGACTAATGCACTCTAGAATCAGTTTAGGCAGGATATTCCATGGGGCAATGGAGAATTTCTGGCACAACTATACAAGGCACTGGTCAGACTTCATCAGAACACTGTGCAGTGGTCAAAGCAGTCATGTTCAAGAGAAGGCTGCAGCCTCTATTTTTATGAAAAGACTGGAAGTATAGATTTGGATAGTTTAGCCAACAGAGTTTGAGAAAGGGTATCATGATTCTTTATAAATACTTTGGGGATAAGACATTTCATACCAATGCAGTTTTTCCCAGTTGAGTCTACTTCATATCCAGGGTCACAAAAACACTTGTATGTTCCATGCAGATTCTCACACCTTCCATTTGGACAGAGATCAGGATCCAATAAGCACTCATTAATATCTACAAAAAGGTAAAAAAACCCAAACATCAGAGCCAGTTGTTGAGGGCTTGTAGGGGTTAGTTCTCCAAACAGGAAAAAGACAGTCTCAATATCATTAACATTGGCTGCTCCATATTTATAATTATGTAGTTCTGATTAGGAAATTCACACCTAAATATTCACACTCAAGAGAAAAAAGCATCTCTTTAACATTGATTTATCTCTAGCCCACGGTCATTTAGGAAACTTTCAACTGTAGGTAAGAAATGGGATATTAAACCGGGGATCAGAGATTAGATTTAGAGAGGCCCATGTACTAATACTCCCCGTATCTCCTGATTCATAGCATTTCCAGATGGCATCACTTGCCAAAACATTAATATCCCTCCTTTCTGAGTGCTTTTCCCTATCTACTGCCAGCAAATCTACTAGTGAGCATTGGCTGACTTAAGAGTTTGCAGTTTCACAGTTCTACGACTACAAAGCTTTTATTGTAATCATTTCCTTCTTCTCTGTAGTTAAACAAACCCCGGCCTATTTTGACAGATGAAAACATGAGTAAGCTCAATGTTCAATATGGCTTTATTCTTCAGGATGATTTCACCTGAAATATGCAAATATACATATAAAGTCACGTAGGTAATGACACTTCTCATAAATTTGTCATTATTTTATAATGACACTTACATACACTCCATGATGTAAACCAGAGAGGCCCCACTGGTGAGATGGTGATATCCTGAAGCTCCATGCTCCATTCATTTCACCCTAAGCCTTTCTCCCATTCTCTTCTGTCACCATCCCCACCAGCAAGGCTAACAAATTAAGGATATCAAGGTAATACTTTCAGACAAAAGTGCTATAGTTTGAATTACATTAGGTGATCTTACCATTTCCTCCTGCAGTCATGCCAGTTCCACTGCTGCACAGAGCCTGATATTCAGCTGGAAAAAATATTAAAATATTTATTGGAATATTCTTTCTTAGCTCATTGCTTTCAGCATCACCATTTACAGTATGGCAATTAATTACTTGAAAGAAGTAACATGCCTTCCAATTCTTCTGAAAACATTAATAACCTCACAGTACTCTGAACCTGTGAAGCATTTTAGCAGATTCAGGGTATGAATCTGCTTATGAAGATGGATGAGTAAAAACTTCACATGACAAACTGTGGCATTTAAGTACAGACATAAACTTCATGCTGGTCCTCCTACACAAACGAACCATAACATATTCACAGCAAGGTTCTCCAGAACTTTATGTCCAAGTCCTTGCTCAAGGTGTATGTTCAAAGAGACCAGGAAACAGAACAGTTTTTCCTATAAATCTGCCTTATATTTAACTCCATTTAGCAGGAGTGTCTTCATGAGTTCACAGTGGATCAAGGATATCTTATCCTTTAAAAAAATAAAATTGAAATACATGTCTAAGCATCTCAAATTTCTCATTTACTGCTGGGTTCAAGTTCTTTTGAGTTCAGGACAACTAATAGCATGAACTGAGAGCCAGCTCAGCACTAATTATTGCCATATAGGTCAACATTTTTCAATATATTTGCACTATAATAACAGCCAAAATACTTACACTGCTAAAATTTATAAATATTAAAAATATTTCNTTGCACTATAATAACAGCCAAAATTAAATATCAAAAATATTTATGGAATTAGCTGTGTTCTCTTTGAGAAAATGCCATGCAACACATCTCCCACTATGAACATAACCAGCAAATCAATATGTACGCTTGCCTGAATCAAATAATCACTGTCACTGTATGTGAAAGCAGTCCTGCTCTGAACGTGCATCAACAAAACTTAGTCTAGAATGGCAGGAACTTCTGCAAATTGCTTCTGAGGAGCACAGAGGTCTTCCTGTCAGGAATATTTTTCAATCCCTCTGATCCAATGCTTCTCTAAGAAGTCTTCTCCTTCCCTCCCCCACTAAAAGCCCAAAGAAATGTTACACTTCACCCTACAGGAGATGGCCTTTTTTTGACTATTGAAAAGGTGAGGAAAACAATACAGTAAAAAAAGCTTACATATATGCAAATGTTCCAATAAAGTAAATCAAACATAACCCAGAATTCAATGATACAGAGTCCAGTACTTGTAGAAGATTTCAACTCTACTGTACAATAAGGGCCCACTAACATCACCAGAGGCTGCTGGAAAAGCTCTTTCCTATTTCACTAACATGTCCTTGGTGTTTGCTATTCTAAACTATACACCAAGTTATAAAATGGTCATCAGCAAGTTCCTGCTGAAGAGCTCACATCAGCTCTACCAGCCTAATTTGTGCCAACTGGTTTTGGCTCCCTAATACTTTCATAAAGCTATCCGTTAAAACAGATTTAAAAAATTAATCTGGAATTATTTTTGCCTACAGAGCAAATACCATGGTAGTATGACATGCTTTTAAACTACATATCAAATGGTATACTTTGTTTATGTGCAACAACAAATTTGCTGAGTGACAAGAAACACTTAACAAATTGAGGTTTCAAACCAGCTCCCTGCAGTCAGTCACCTCCACCAAACCACAGTCTCTTTAATCTACTGACTTCACAGCAAGGACTGGGTCAGCAGAGTCTTGTTAGAAGTGTTTTCCTAAAACACTTCTGCCTATTGGAATGGTTGGGATTGCTTTCTTGCCAGATAGAAATCATGTCCCAGACAACTTCACTTGGTGGGGATTTCAGTGACAGACTCAAGTGTTTGCAAGAAACTGAACTGGACATTTGCCTGTGCATTGACTACCCAAAGGCAAGGTACTAAATAAGCTACTTCAGATCACTTGAAGGATATAGGAGTCATGAAGCAAACATCTGACTGGAAGGTGCACACACGGATTTGAATCTACGAATTAATCAAGTTTTTTCCATTAATAACTTGAGTTAAAAATTATATTTTTTGTTATCTACATCTACCAAAATACAGTTTGTTGTCTGAAAATGTCCTGTTTGTTTTTAATGTGCATAACAAATCTGGGGCCAGATATTCTAATTTACTGTTGCTTTAGAAAATTCTCCTGTAGTCCTAAAACATATAAAAAATAGAAGATTGCGCAAAATACGTAACATATACAACAATGTAATCTCCTGATTTAAGTTGCAAAGTTAATATAAAACTTCCTTCTACCTTTCTAAAAACAGCTTATCAACAGAATTTGTAAATTAGAAGACCTACCAGTGAACATGCCATACCTGAATTTTGTGCTGGGCAGGGCTGGCAAGGCTCTCCAAAGGCATAGTCAGTGCTGGCACAGCAGCATTCCGACTTTGTAACTGCACCCGTTAATGGCCTCACACATTGTCCTCTCTTGTAGCCACCGTAGCATGTGCTTCGCATATGTGTATCTGAGGGAAGAAATCTCTCTTAATCCTGCCATATCCAACTACCCTGCCATAAATTATAACAAGTATTAAAAGTAGCTCAGGTGTCATAAACACCATAAAATAGCTGTCAAAACAAAGTATCTTTCACTATTTCCCTCTGCTTTCCAGCCACCTATTTGCCCCCCTCTACTTGGGACAGGAAATTCTTCTTCCTCATGCTCCCAAAAATTCAGGCATACAAATAGTTACTGCATTTAATGACTTAATATGCATTGGTGAACTACTAGGCAAACAATCAGTTCTTAACCTTGAACTTGTGAGAAGCTGTGGGGAAAAAGGACAAAGTCTTTGCTCTTTCTTTGCTTGTAAAAAACCCAAGGAAAAGTCATTAATGCTACTGCAGTACATAAGACTTCATATGTTTATGTTTTCAGGTCCAGGGGTGATTTTTCTCTCTCTTTAAGAACCGGCCCATAAATGGCTTTCAGGCATATTAGTATTTTATAACCAAACACTGGGGTTGTACAGAAATGGGCAGAAAATTGGGTACATCTCATATTAAAAAGAGGTGATAGAGTAATTAAATTGGGTACATCCCACGTTAAAAAGAAGTGACAGAGTAATTACATCTTTAAGCTCAGTGACAAATGAAGAATTTTACATTGACAGAAATGGGGCAAATTCTTACCTAGTCAGAACTGATACAGCACTAGTCACCTCTACTCTGTCTAGTCTACCCGACCTTGTGATTTGACCCACAATTTTTTCCTCTTTAAATAAAAAGGAAATGAAAACAGAGCAAAATGGGCTAGTACAGTAAACATTTCAGAGCTATCAGTATCCACTATAACTACTATCCACCATTACATGAAAAAATTGTAAATTCTACATTCAAACTTGATCTGTCCATCAGTTTAGCACTAATGTCTTAACCTTGGTTGTGCCTCCATTAAGTTTGTCTTACCAACACAGACACGTCCATCCAGTCCTACTGCAAGGCCAGGGAAGCATTCACATCTGAAAGAGCCATCAGTGTTCACACAGCGCCCGTTCATGCATATTCCATCTGTCTCACACTCATTGATGTCTGTTGGAGAACAGAATGAGCTTTATTAGAAGTTAAATTACATAGTGTTCGATGCCTGGCTGAAACTTGCGTTTGTGCAGCTTATTTTCAATGTATCCTATAGAAAAATATCAAGGGTAAATGGAAAGTAGTTCAAGTAAAGATTTTGTTAGGAACAATGATGAATTCGTTCTTTGAAATAGAATAAGAAAATGCCAGATTGAGGAGAAATAAACAGAACAAAATGATTTTGCTCTCCTTGGAGAATAGAAGGGACTACATTTTCCTAACTTGTTCCCAAGAGGTAGATTTTCCAATTTAAGGGTCATTCAGGGAAAATCATAATTGGAGGAAGGAGGAAACTGTGGCTGCTGAGACAAAGGACTTGTGTAATATATAACAGGACATTCCCTTTCCATATTAACAGTTCATGCCGTAAGAAATCAGGCCAAATAACAAATTGAATCTTTCGCCCCCCCACAAGGTGAAAGATTCTCAGGGCCACCAAAGAATCTCCTTTCCTCCTGCTGCGGGTTCAGTTTCTGGAATCACATCTGAATCTGCCCAGTCAGCCCCTGCCCGCAGTCCCTGTCTCTCTCATGATCTGCCTGACAGTTGGGTTTTCCTGTTGGATGCTCATTTACAGCCCATTTTATAAACTTTCAATGAACAGACTGCACTCCAGCCTCGAAAGGAATTTGTTAATGATTTGAGCTCTGAGCAATTGCCCAGCACAAGCCACCATCTTTGTCCAACAATGGCACATTGGACAATAAGGCCCATAGCAATGAGATACAGGAATGAAGCTTTATAATATCAGACTATCACAAAAGGATGTTAAATTAGCCAAAAACCTATATAGGCTGTGTATCCTGCTAATAGTAAGATCATTCTCTAGATGCAGAGAGCATACTATCACTTTAGAAATGATAAAGAAAAGGAGTGTTATAAATATTGTTTGGAAGTATGTATAACCTTTATAAAATAATCACTTCATAACAATTCTCCATACTATATACAGGAGACAGTGTGTGTGACAATTTCCTTTTTTCTGACCTTAAAAGGGCAAATTGAGAGTGAAACACCTCTGTGTTTTACTTAGTTTGTGTTGTTTGGCATAAAAAATGGCTTGTATGATCCAAGATTCCTTTTTCAAACTGCAGTTTAAAATAAAAGCTATATTTAAGTACATGGGCTCAATTCATTTTTACTTCATACTGCAATCTTTTGTTCTGTTTCAGACAGATCTTAAATGTTTTTCCCACTTTAGATTTAGTCCTTATTCAGTGCAGGTAAAAACACAGTTGGGATTCAAAATGAGCCCATACTATTTAATGGTGGAGACAGTTATTTTGGTAAACAACACTGAACTCCTATGACAGATTCTCCTACAAGTAAAAAAAAAAGAAAAAAGCTTCCCTTTTTTAAGGCTATTTACAGAAACAGAAAGGTAAAATTACTTCTTTCCCATTTCCTGTAGTTCATTTTTTAAAAAAGATTCTGCAAGCTAGTAAAGGGTGAAATGTGCCATCTATGTTCTTTTGCATCACTTTACAAATGGGTTGGAAATACCGCTACAGATATTTTTGAGAAAGGTAAAATAGGTCACTTAAAATGGTGTAAATCAGCTGAAAACCTGGCTCCTGTAAAGACAGGTAAAAAGCCTCTAATTTTACCAGGCCTGAGATTCCACAGGGTAAATCAACTTCACACACAGGCATAAAGTCCACATTTCTAACCTTGAGAATGTTTGCTGTAGTCTGTAGTAAAAGTCACCACTTGGACAATTTAAAATACACTCAGCCTGGTTCTGGAAAACCAGCTAATGGATTAATTCTCCATGTTCAGTGAGTTTTGCCTTTTCTGCTTAGCTTGCTTCGTAGTGTTAGCTGGGTACACAAAGTCCTTTAATTTTAAGCAGGAAAAATTTACTCAGACTACTAAACTACCATTTTCAATTGCCAAGCAATGGCTTTTAATTTTGGGAATTCCTGTTTGATCTAAAAATGAAACAATGTATAGAACAGCATTTCTGAAAAATCAAGCAAATCCTCACTGAAAGAAGCTAATGGTGAATAAATTTGTCCTGTCTTGTATTTTAGGGAATATGCAAGACTATGGTGTAATATTCTTTTTTGGCATGCTATTTCAGAAAGTCTAAGTGGAATTTTTTACCAGACAGCCAAGCGTAAGCCCTGTACTTATGCTTAAATTCCAATTTTATGGAACTAAGTGCTAATTACATTATCCCCATCTTTGGGTTAGAAGCTCTTCTTAATAGCTGAAAACTCAGCTTAGAGTGCATCAAATGAGACAGTTATAGAAGCAATGAGTTGCACTCTTCCATTCCTTTGTTGATCCCCCAGTTTGGCAAAAACACGTTCAATTCCCTAACAAAATTGCTCAGGCAGGAAACCAATTTGCTGCAGAAATGTCAGTTTGTGCATACACTCCTTGCACATCCAAGCATAACCTTTGAGTTCTGTAGCAATGGGGAAGAAAGACACACAGGAGTAACAGGAGCTGACAGC